>CAUYQV010028053.1:0-25211 GCA_963574575.1 Galagoides demidoff | reverse complement strand
CTCAAGCTGTCCCCCTGGGTAGAGTGCTGTGGCATCACAGCTCATAGCAACCTCCAACTCCTGGGCTCAAGCGAGTCTCCTGCCTCAGCCTCCCAAGTAGCTGGGACCACAGGTGCCCACCACAACGCCCGGCTATTTTTTCGGTTGCAGCCATCATTGTTGTTTGGCGGGCCTGGGCTGGGGATTCGAACCCACCACCTTAGGTGTATGTGGCTGGCACCTTAGCCACTTGAGCCACAGGTGCCAAGTCAATGTGCCCGGATTTCTAACCTACAGAAACTGTGACATAAAAATCACTCATGATGTTTTTAAGCTGCTAAATATATAGTAATTTGTTATGCAACCACCAAAAACTAATACAGTGACCATAAACCCAGAGGTTCTAGCAGGTTCTAAATTTCCAGAACTATTCATGTTGACTAAGATAGTATGTTTTATAAATGAGATTAGTGTTATCAAATTACTACATGTCTATAAAATTTGCATCTAAATATTTAAATTTACAAATTGTGAAAAATGGATATATTTACCAAGTTAAACTTCTCTGTTATTGTTTCAGAACATCACTGTACCCAAATCTACAATATTGCTTCTTCCTCCACAATAGCAGAGATTTAAGTTATAGACCCAAAAATTAGAACAGAAAACTTAAAACAAACTTCTTCATTTCCCTTACAGTCCTGTCTCAGCTTAGTCCATACCCAAACTATCAACATACTAACAGAAGTTCCTATATTACAAAAAGATTGGCTATAAAAAGTCCAGAAGCCCCATATATGGATATATTGCTCTCTTAGAAATGCTTTCTATCCTGACTTTTCAGGGTTCTAGTCCTCTGCTCAAGATAGCAATTCTTTCTCTTCTCCAGGAGAATAAGCCTAGCTTACTGCTATAGTAGTATATTTTAAGTCTCAAATTCTCCACTAAAATATACTTAATGAATCTAGCCCAGCAAATCTGAGCCTTACAATAGCAAGGCCTCACAAATCAGTATCATTTGAGGGTAGGTGCCATACTCACAATGCTCATCACCATATTCCTGTGGGGAAAATAAACAAGTATATATTGAATGAAAGAAACTAATGTGACAAGTCCAAGGAAGAACAACATCGATGTATATATACTGAATAAACTGATGTTATTAATCCGCACACCAGACTAGACTTTTGGTCAGGAGCTATAAACAAAACTATCCCCTGTCCTCCCTCATGAATATTATAATCTGTGGATGAAATCTAATCCGGGGCATAAATAACGAACATCATCCGAATATAATGACCATTCACAAAGGCAGGTGATTTGCAAATGATCTTTCTGGATTTGCAGGAAGGGTCATTCCAAGCAAATCTTATGACATCCTCGCTCTTTCCTTCAGAAATACTATGCTAATTAAATATAACTAAAACTAAGTGCAGGGGACGTGTGAGGAATGAGAAGTCACGGAGGGCTTTTGCCAGGAGGTAATCTTATTTCCTTCTATAGTTTCCACCTGCTAGTTTTGATCACATTAACTTTATCATTAGGCAGACATTGTGGCTTTCCAGGTGTCCAAAGCTCCAGAGTATCAGGCTTTAACAAGATCTCTAGAAAGCTCCCTGTTTTTTTTCTTCCCCTCCTTTCAGAATAAGTTTCAGCTTAAGTATATCAATTTCTTCTGGGTTCTAATGAAGACTGCAACATTTAGCCAAGAAACTTCAATACCTTTGAATTTTCCTTCTGTGTCTCTAAAAGATTTAAGTGGCCTGTCTGGGTGTGTGACACACCTTTGGGGGGCAAGACACACGGGTGAGAGGGACTTTACCTAACAAATGCAGTCAGTGTAACCTGGCTTCTTGTACCCTCAATGAATCCCCAACTATAAAACAAACAGATAAATAAATAAACATCCAGGAAAGTTGAAAAAAAAGAAAAAGATTTACGTGGCCTGAGTCCCAAGTTACTATAGGATACAGTTTAACAGGCTTTTCCTTTGTGCATGATAATATGGCCAGTTCCTCAGCCCTGCACAGAGGAGTCTTTTATTCTTCTACTTTTCATCTTTCCTTGCCTAGATGATTTCACTTATTAACCTCTGTGACTTGTATGCCCTTCTTCTAGCCCTAATTTCTTTCTTTCTTTTTTTTTTTTTATTAAATGATAGCTGTGTGCATTACTGCAATCATGGGGTACAGTGTGGTGTTTTCATATGCAATTTGAAATATTTTCATCAAACTGGTTAACATAGCCTTCATGTCATTTTCTTAGTTATTGTGTTAAGATGATTATATTCTACTCCTTATCTTACAAGGGTACAAGTGAACCTAATTTCTATATCAGTTAGGGTTGTCGGGTGGCAAGCACAAAAGCTCTTTCTAATCTACATGAAGTAAATCCTTTGGAAAAACGTAAGTAGCTCACAGAAAGGCTGGAAAGTGAAGTTTAGAAAAAGAGAAAGGGGACCTGCAAGGGGACCCTGCAGAAACCAGGTAGCAGCACCCACTTAGCATCTTAACAGGACACAGGAAATGCTATAAATAAGCTACATGTTCCCCATGTATATATTAATTCACTTGATGTATATGGACAATGAGTGTCATTGGCCTTGCTTGGGTCACCTAAACACCCCTCAGGTTAGTAGAGAACAAGGCATCTAATTGTATTGCCCTGCCCACATTGCCTGTGCTGGGAGAGAAGACATCCTCAAAGGAAATCGGGGTGCTCTTAACCATACAAAGGAGCAGTGAAATCTGGGTGGACAAAACAAAACAAAAAAGCCAGTGGAAGGAAAGATATGTCATGGGGCTTCTTTAGAATCAACTCCAGGGGCCACCTCGTTCATCTACATCTTTGTACTATACACACCTCCGGTTTGATGGGCAAAACGGAAGACCTTATAAATAACAATTCTATTCTGTCTAAGAAGATACGGCCTGTGTATTCTATCTATGGAGATGGAACAATTCCAGTTCCTTTTCTTAAAGGTCATACACATATTTTCATTATTCCAACCATTGCCTTAGTAGGCTCTGAGAGTTTTTCAAGTGTTGTCTAGGTCCCTGAATAAATGATTTGCAGCCCTACCCCTGAAATAACTGGGAAGTGTCTCAGAAGCTTACTGTTGACCTACAGACTTGGGCTGCTGTTTCCAGACACATCACAACCCAGAGGCCCATGATTTTGCAAAAGCGATTTCAGTGGTCCTTGTTCTTGACTCCCATGATAACCTCAGTGAGCCACCCAACCTGTAGAGGGGCTGGAGGACTGGTTTAGGGATGAACAGGTAACCCAAACTAAAGGATTGTGGAAGGGAGGGAAAGAGAGTTGCTTTATTTGTTTGTCATTTCCCTGTAATATGAACTCCAAGGACCACATAAGCCTAAATCTTCCGAGGAGAGACCGACTAATAATGAAGCTAATACAGAAAAGCAGAACTCCATAAAGAGGGAAAACTAGCTATTGGCATCCTTGGAGCAGCTACACACAGCCAGGAGTGAGACTAGACCCACTTCTCTATTTTTCTCTATGTGAGCCAATAACTCCCTTTCTCATTTAAGCTAATTTGAGCTGGGTTTCTGTTGCTCTCAAACAGAAGAGCTCTAAATTAAACCCCCAAAAGTAATTCAGAAACTGAAAGACTTCTAAGCAAACAGATCTTCAACATAAATTCCTTTTTGTCTGAAATCCTGCTTTAAGGCATAACTTTAAATGCTAGATTTCAGTACTTAAAAGACTTGGCATTAGTAATGACTATTTTAAAAGTTCGTTTAAAAATCCAAAAGCCCAGAGAAATTGGCTGATTCTAATTTGGTTGAATGACCTATAAGTCTCAATTCTGAAGGCGTGTTCTTCGATCCAGATGTGAGACCCCAAACTGGCAGATAAAGTTGAAAAAATGCCCAAACACACACCGAAGTGTAGTCAGAGAGTTTTTGGAGATCATGCTTGCATTCTGTGGCTTCTTTCTTCCTCAATTTCATAGTCCCATGTTCTTGTCCAAGAGAACATTGAATTAAATTATATTCCCCAGGGCCTGGGTCACATTTTTTTATATTTTTATCTTAGGGCTGAAAGGCAAATTCAATTGTCCTCATATTTAAATCATAAAATAAAAATGAGAAATTGCCTTATTTCCAACTAACTATAGAGATGATTTTTTAGGAGGCCTCTTCCTACAAAACTCTTCAAGAGATACTTATTTGTGGTTGGTTAGCCCAGTGAAGAGAGAAGCCAAGAGGTGGTTGACCTTGGTATTAAAGTCGTGTATTTATAGGTATTGCCAAAAGTAGAAGGAAGATACATCCTTTGTTGGTTAACTTATTTATACTTGTACTGTTAAGTCTAAAGTGGGAGCCTGTATTACGTATTGGATTTTCCTTGAATTATGATTAAAAGTTGGAAATAAAGATTATCAACAAGGATCCTATAAATCCCTGAATTCTTCATAAAATGCTTAGTAATAGGCTGAAATTGATAAAAGAGTTAAATGTCTATTAATTTTGAAGTTAACATATAAATATATAACAAATTGATTGTTTATAAGCTTCCTTGGATGGACATGTGTGAGTGTGAGGGGCTGAGTACATGTGCATGTGTGTGTCCATGTGTGCACGTGTGTACGTGTGTGCATGAGAGAGAGAGAAAGAAGTATTTGAAGATATTAAATTTAACATAGTTTTCTCAAAATGATACCAATCCCAGTCCCTTAACTTTTCTTAAAGGCCATATTCTCATCCTTCCAATCATTCTCTTAGCAACTCTCTGAGATTTCCTACACAGGTCCCTGAATACTAGAATAATAATTCACGTAGAAATTCAGTGAAGAATACTGGAGAAGATATTCCCTAGTATGCTGCTGGCTTTAAAACAGAAAAACAAAATTCTATCCCGTTTGGTTTCACAATTATTATTAACTTTCATTAGATTTTTTTCTGTAGTTATAAGTCACCTATTATCTTACTCGCTTTCCCTTGAGTCAATGACTCATCACTCATTCCTTTATATTTTAATTCTGCTTAAATTTATTTTTGTATTGAGTCATAAACATATAGATCATGTACACATTGACGCTTTTATGAGGTACAATGTGCTGATTTTATATACAATTAGGAATGCTTACATCTAACTAGTTAATATAGTCTTCAACTCATTTACTTAATTATTGTATTAAGAGATTTATACTCTATACTTAATAGATTTGACCTGTACCCTTGCAATGTGAACCATAGGAATGGTCCCACCATTTACCCTCTCCTTCCATCGAATTTCCCCCTCCCCTCCCATCCTCCTCCTCTTCCCTCCATCATCTTGAGCTATCGTTGTGGATTATCTTTCTTGTGAAAGTGTGAGTGATTATAAATTGGTTTCATAATAATACTGACTACATTGGATACTTTTTCTTCCATTCTTGAGATACTTTCTAAGAAAGATATGTTCCAGCTCCATCCATATAAACATAAAAGAAGTAAAGTCTCCATCTTTTTTAAGGCTACATAATATTCCATGGTATACATATACCACAATTCATTAATCCTTTCATGGATCTATGGAAACCTGGGCTTCTTCCATGACTTGGCAATTATGAATTAAGCTGCAATGAACAATCTGGTGCAAATATCTTTGTTATAAACTGACTTTGGGTCTTTTGGATATACACCTAGTAGAGGAATTGCAGGGTTGAACTGTAGGTCTAATTTTAGATCCCTGAGTGTTCTCCAAACTACTTTCCAAAAGGAACGTATTAGCTTGCATTCCCACCAGCAGTGTAGAGGTGTTCCCTTTTCTCCAGATCCATGCCCATGCCAACTTTAAATATTTTTATAGGGGTCATTTTGATCAGATTTAAGAGTTACTTCATCATAGGTCTAATGAAAAATTAGGATAATGGATGAAATGATATTCATGGTTCTTTCCAGCTCTAATTTCTGGAACCTCTTTTCCAGGTCTAATTTCTGCCAAGTCATAATTATCATTATCCATTACAACCTGCATTTTTTTCTTATTTTCCACATTCTATACGTATAAGTAATTGATGCAACTGTCTTCTAGAGTCATAACTTCCTTTTTCATTGCTAGATAAAATCTTTGTCCCCTAACCTTATAGCTTGATCCCTGTCATTAAGAGGGAGCATGTGTGTATTTAGCGTTTGCATGGATTTTGTCCCAGTTTAACTGCACAGCGCACCATGAAACACACCTTTTATGAACAATGTACATGACATTGTTATCAGAAGCTATCTCTGGAACTCTTCTTCATAAATTAGGCCATCTGCCTGCCTTAAATCCTGTTATAAAGAATAGAGCAGAAAAGAGCTCCCTTCTGCCCTGCCAAGGATTTTCCCGGGACAAAAGCATACTCAGGAAGCCTCATGTAACAGCAAATGCTGGGGACAAGATGCCTCAGCTGGTTTCAAGCTGGACTTTCAAAGGTACCTAGTTATTAAAACAGAGCAGTCCTTCGGCTGTAGAAGAGGCATCTTCTGGTACCTGGATACAGGAGAGATGCAGCTTCACCCTCAGCCCTTCCAAAAGCTCAAGTCTGATAAAAATCCTTGGGGTCTGAATGCAAGAAAGCCACAATGCACCTGATAAAGAAATTCTAAAAGGGTCCCAGTGTCGCTTCTCATCACAGCTGGCATCTGCACAGATGGTCTCCCCAGGCTTCTTCCAAACCTGAACGGCAACAATTCCACCTGACGCAGCGTTGGAAGGAAAACCCTCCCACAAGGTTCTCATCTAGTAACTGCTGAAATTTAGGATGTCAGAGAAGACTGCCACAGTCTTCCTATGAATTCTTATGATATTTTTTTCTAAAGAAGCTTTAAGAGGCTCTAGAGTATTTTCAGTAGAGACTTTAACCCATGAAGCAGTTGCTAAACAAAGGAACGAGGTTCTCTAGATGACAACTAGCAAAGACAGGATGAAATTATTAGAGCTAATACAACAGTCTCAATAATACTTCTCAACCCAAGTTACCCTCACTGTGCTCTTCTTTAGAAATCTATCAAACTTAATCTGAGAAGGAGAATATAGGGCTTCAGATCCAGCCCCTTTCTCGTGTATAAAAGGATGTGAACAGAGATGACAAGTTCTCATCTCACAAACAACATTGTATTTTCATTTCAAACTCTAGCAGGATGAATTTTAATTCTAGGTAAAAATCTAGTTTGTATCTGTGTCTGACCTTTTAAAAAAAATTCCCTATGCAAAGAAAATTTCATTTTTAAATTAATGTTCAATTAGGTCTTTGAAAACTTGATAAGCAGGTGCTCAAAATCAGCATAGCTTTTGTGCAGTGTCATAACTAAAGCTTCCAATGGGAAGAGACGCTGTACGGCACCCTGTACAATGTGTGTTAGTTTTATATGAAAGAGAGTAAAATCCAGCCTGCAGCTTTTAAAGCCTAATTACCTCTTCTCTTGCGTCTCGAACTAAATAATGTTAAAAAGAGAGTTACAAAGCCCTTTCACGAAAGCAGCTGCATCCTACGTAGTCCCACATGGATTAAACTAAACATGTTTCACTATTCAGGAGGCAAATATGTTTATTAGTTGAAAGAGAAATGAGCGTGGGCAGGTTCAGTTAGAATTTATCTAAAATCAATCATTCAAAATACACCTTCATTCATGTAGATGGACATAGGAACCCTAATTTCAGATGTATACTGAATCAGATACAGACTCTGCTGAATATTATTCCCCATAATATAGAGAGAAATTAGAGTTTTCTCCATTAAACACTCCAATTTACAATGACAGACTCCAAGGTACAATAAGTTCTATGAGGTGGCACGATAGAATGTGTCAAGAGGAGAAATTACACAGATTCAGGGCTGCATTGAAAGGAAAGATAAACAGTTTACAGCATGTGACATTTAGCCCTCCAGAAAATTCTGATTCCTAGCAAGGTTGGACATGATTAATACTTTGTCTTATTATTAAACGTAAAGTAGTTTAGGGCAGGGGACCTTGGAATTTATATTGCTGAAGGGAAATCTTTGCTGATCTCATATGCTTCTGGTGGGAGTATAGCTCAGTTTGAGCTTTCTGGAAAGAAATTTGGCATTATGCATCAGGAACCTTAAAATATTCACACACTTTGACACGGAAACTCTATGTTTAGGAACATACCTAACTAGAATAGTGAGAAAAGTAAGCCAAAATTTATATGCAAGATATCAATTAAAACACTTATAATGGTCAAAAAAATGGAAAAAAGGTCCCCAAATTATGGATTAATTAAATCAAAGGTCAGTAAACATTTTCTGTAGAGACCCAAATAGTAAATATTTTCAGCTTTGCAGACCACACTGTCATTTTACAACTGCTATTGTCCACAGAAAATAGTGAATAAGTGGGTAACATTATGTTCCAATAAAACTTTATTAATGAATACTGAAATTTGTTTTGTTTTGAGAGCAAGAGTCACTCCATATCCCTGGGTACACTGTGGCACCATCATTCCTCATAGCAACCTCAGTCTCTTGGGTTCAAGCAATCCTCTTGCCTCAGCCTCCTAAGTAGCTGAGACCACAGAAATGCACCACTACATCCAGATAATTTTTCTATTTTTAGTAGCGATGCTCTTGCTCAAGCTTATCTGAAACTCCTGAGCACAAGCAGTCCACCTGCCTGGCCTCCCAAAGTCCTAGGATCACAGGCATGAGCCCCGGCACCCTACCTGAATACTGAAATTTAAATTCATGTAATTTTCCAATATCATGAAATAGTCTCTTTTCAAGAATTTAAAAATGTAAAAACCCATTCTTAGCTTACGGATTTTATAAAAACAGGTGGCAGGCCACATTTGTCAACCCCTGGGTTAAATTATAATATTATCATTGAAACAGTGGTCATTATTTACTCAATAAAAACTATAGAAAGAGAGAGAGAGTGGTTGTTTCTGGATTGAGATTATAGGTAATGTGGATGACTTTCTTTTATTGTTCATGTTTTATATTCTTGGAGTTTTCTACAACAAGTGTATGTTATTTTATCATAAAAGTGATGTTTTAAGGGACACATTTTTGGCTAAAAAGATTCATTTCTTTCTCATTCCTGAGACATTACTCAGAACCTTTGGACTCTGTGAAATTCTTGACAACACACACTATGTTTTAGCCACAACTCTTAAACAACTGCATTTTTTTAAGCAGGAGCTAACCATTTATTTAAAGGGGCACACACTTCAGAATCAGAGTCCGCCTCCCTTGTTTTTTCATTTCTCTCGCAGGCCTGTGCTTTTTCTCAAGGTATCCTTCAGCCCCTGCCCAGCCATCGAGTAAATGCAAGCTGCCCAGCTCCCCAGAGCTGGCACTGTCCCATCTCCAACTATTCTACTTTGCATCTGGTTGAGTGGCTCAAATGCCTGGTTGAGTGGCTCAAATGCACCCCTAACCTTCAGCGCCCATCAATCAAAGCACACACACACACGTCATACCCTCACCTCTAGGTAACCTATTATGGGCTTACAGTGATTTAACAAGCCTCATGTCATTCACTGAGTTAACGCTGGGTGTTTTTAACTGATAGTGGCTCACTCTGTAGTATCTCCAGAAATATTTTTATATTTATCTTTAAAGGAGCTTTGGAATTTTAATATCTTAATTCAGTTGAATAATTAGCTGATGGGTGATGTTCAGCATCCAAGCCAGCATTTCCCAGATATGTTCCACAAACTCGTGTCCCATGAGATGTTGCAAGAAAAAAAGCCAGATCTGTATTCAGATCATCTTTTTTTTTTTTTTTATTGAATGGTAACTATGTACATTAATGCCCTTCTGGGGTACAATGTGGGGTTTTCACATGCAATCTGAAATACTTCCATCAAACTGATCAACACAGCCTTCATGTCATTTTCTCAGTTATTGTTTTAAAACGTTCTGATTCAGATCATCTTGAGAGATGCTGCCTGTAGTATTCCATTTCTTGAGGCTCATAATCTATGCTAGCGTATCAAAGTCTCAGCAAAATCCAAAACTAAAGAGACTCATTTGATTTTAATGTATTGTGCCCCAAGCTTACTCACACCACACACACACACACACACACACACACACACACACACACATATATATATATACTTTGTTTTAATGACAACACAAAACATCGAGAAGTAGAGTTCTTGACAAACATTCTTCATGATACCCTGAACTGGCCAATAGAAGCTGATTTGGGAAGGGGAGAATAGAATCACATATTCTAACATCCCCCAACATACTCTGCATTGGACCGTGATGGTCTCGGACCCTGAATCAGGCCCATCCTGGTCTGGGGTCTACTGAGCTCCCCCACACTTCAGCATGGCTGCCATTGATATTTCCACCTGGACTACCCAACACTTTCGACTCCATTTCCTCCATCTGCTGCTTTCCCTTCCGTAGACCTCTCTGACTCCATGCCACAGGCACTATCATTCTAGTACATTCCCATCATTGCTGAATGCTCACTTAGCAATTATGTATTTAAATTTGAATTAAAAGCACCATAGCTTCCCTTGGCTGCTTCCAAAAATTAGGATATGTTTTCAGTATTTATGAGACACACACAGCTGACATTTTTGAAAAGTTGCATACTGTCTGCAAAAACATATGTATCCAACTGTGATGAGATTAGATGTTCTTGTGGTTATTTTTCTAAGAATTGAACAATCCCAATGTGGTCTTCTCTGAATGCACCTCATTGTTTCTTTTCTGGCCGTATCATTCAAATGTCCAATCACCAGGAACAGTTATGCATTAAACTCTAATTTAATTAATAGTTTCTTAGAAAAACATGTACTTTTCCCAAAAGCAAATGTCTATAGCCAGACTGCAAAAGGACTTAGAATATTGGCTTGGGATATTTTTCGAGAAAAAAACTAATTATTTCAGATCTCAAATATGTGCCTCTTACAGCTAGCGCTTAAAGACACACATGGCCAGTTCAGCTTTTGTTGGTTTCTAAGTCATGACAAGATACCCTGGATTCATTCTGGGCATCTCCAGATTAGTTTCTTTATCAAGGAGAAAAAGTATGATATACTGCCTCACATTAACATCTGGATTTTAACCCAGCGTATAGGTATGACCCACTCCATCCCCACCAAATACACAGGATATGTTTCAAATTGGATAAGAGTGAAAAAGTTAGAACTAAATAATAAATACAAGAGAGTATTTAGATCTAACATGAATTACCTTTTATCCCTCCTCAAGACACAATTCTAAACTTGACATTTCTACTTTCCCCCAACAAACAACTCTAAACAATTCTGTAATTATGAACTTAACTCACAAGAAAGTTTTAGATGGAAATAATTCAAGGAAAGGTATGAAGTACTATAACATTATAACAGATAACAGGGAATCTCTAGGGAGGACTTTTTAGAAAATGGAAGTAGAAGACGATTATGTTCTCAAAGAAGCCTCTTTATGAACTAGAATTTTGCTTTAAACCATTATATATATGTATACACCTTTTATAGCTATATATAAGTATATATATAGTAGACTCCACAGTTAACCACCTCTGGAAACTGACTACCTCCTTCAGTTGACCTAATTTTCATAAACCAGACATGCACCACATGTACTTAAAATACAATAGTCCTAGTTCCTTATGTTGACCACCTCAATATTTTGACCAGTTTGTTACAGTCCCTTAGGTGGTCAACTTACAGGGGTTTTATTTGTCTATGTTTTTAAAACCTCTAAAGGTGCCTCTAAACTTCTTGATTCTTTCTCTACATAGCCAATTCTAATAACAACATTGATTTAAAAAATAAGTGTTAATGTCTACATGAATTACTCTGGCTCTTGATTTTCCTGCCATGTTTTTGCCTCCCTTTTTTATAGAAAATAAGGAGTTGACTGTAATTCCACAATAAATGCAAAGATCTTTCACTGATCATCAACACTGGGACCTCAAACCTGATCCCTCATCCTCTTCCTCCCTCTCTCCTTCACTCTGCTTTGGTCCCCACGGCACTCACTTGCACACCTGTGAAAGGAAGCGCATCCTTCACCCAACTCACGGCCCTGCTCTGGAAGGTAACATTATAGTCAGGAAGACTAATTGTTGTATTGTTGAGCGAGACTGAATGTTTGCATATCCCCAAAACTCATTTGTTGGGATCCTAAACTCCCTTGGAGATGGTGTTAGGAGGTGGGGCCTTTGGGAGGTGATTAGGTCATAAGAGCAGAGCCTTCAAGAACGGGATTAGTGCCCCCATAAATGAAACCCAAAGGAACTTTGTCCCCTTCTACTGACCATGTGGGGACACAGCAAGAAGGCACCATCCATCACCAGAAAGCAAGCCCTCACTAGGCCTCTGATCTTCTGGCACCTTGGTTGAGGACTTCCTGGCCTCTAGAACTGTCAGGAATAAATTCCTGCTGTTTTTCAGCTCCCCAGTTTAAGATATTTTGTTTTAGCAGCCCCAGAGGTCAAAGATAGTCAGGTAAAGCTGCAATGACAATTCAATCCCATAGTCCCGGGGGGCTTACCTCCGTGAAGGATTATTTCTCACTCTCACTACCGGCCTTTCAGCAGGAGCCTCTGCTGTCCCTGTGTACTTGAGGGACTGGGAGGTGGCAGCTTTGTGATGTTGTATTCCAGGCATTCAAACACAGGGTCTCTGATCACTGCCACAGAGGAAGAATATGCACAGAAGTGACACATACTTGTCATTTTCCTTATATTATATTATGCAGAACTGTAAGAGGACGTCCAGTTCCTCAAACCCAGTTTCCTTTACATCCTCAGGCTTCCAAACGTGTTTCCTCTGTGTTGTGTACTCACTGTAAATGTGCCCCACCCCAAATTCTTCACTTGCTAAATCCTATTCCATGTTAAGATTTGGGTTCAGGCTCAGCGCCTGTGGCTCAAGTGGCTAAGGCGCCGCCACGTACACCTAAGGTGGCGAGTTCAAATCCAGCCCGGGGCCCACCAAACGAGGGCTGCAACCAAAAAATAGCCGGGTGTTGTGGCGGGCACCTATAGTCCCAGCTACTTGGGAGGCAGAGGCAGGAGACTGGCTTAAGCCCAGGGGTTGGAGGTTGCTGTGATCTGTGACGCCACAGCACTCTACCCAGGGGGACAGCTTGAGGCTCTGTCTCAGAAAAAAAAAAGATTTGGGTTCAAACAGCATTTCTTCTGAATTCTTAAATAACCCCCCTCTCTCATCCTAGCCTCTCCTTTGTACTCATTTGCTTTTTTCACAATAACAGTAGCCCGCATTTATCAAGTATGGACTCTATGTCAGGTGCTTTTCTGAGTGCTTCATAGTCAATCCTCACAATAAGACAATCAAGTGGTGTCTTAGTCTGAGCTCCCAGAAAAAAGAGCTGAAGCCAAAGCATCCACACTAGCCCTGACTCAGAGGAGCCTGAAAGACAGATGAGATCACTGTGTCGCAGAAGGAAACCATATATAAGGGCCTGGGGTTCAGAGCTGGCTGCAGCTACTGAGGAGCTGAGAGTTCACAGGAAAGGAAGAGAGTCAAAGAAGTAGAAAAGCCCTAGCAAGACTCTGAAAAGTCATCCCATCTCCAGTTAGACCAGGAGGAGCTGCCAGGCATTGCCCAAGTGTACAGTTGTGGCAACAGCCTGGTTCTATGCCCAAGGGAAGAGGGGAGGATGTTCACAGACCATTCTAATCAGAATTTATAGCAACCAAAATCAGAAGTATTTGCTTCCTGAAGTTGCAATTTATTTCCAGTTTTCAAGTGAAATAACTAACCCATAGAAGCATAAAATTTCCTAAAAGGTTACACAGTTACAAAGTGACATAACCGGGGTACAAACCCAGGAACACTGGCCCTACCGCATGTGTCTTGACCTCTACACTGCCGCAAGAGTGCAGACTCCATTTAAGCAAGATCTGCTTTACCCCTAGCACCTGGGATAAATATGGACATTCAGTAGATAACTGTTGAATGAATAAATAAGTTTTTAAAGAAGTGATATTTCCAGAAAGGCCAATGAAATTAAAACAACAAAGGGATTATTATTTTAAGATTATTCAGGAGGCCTCAATATTCTGGAAGGTTTCATGGCAGAAGCAACACCTGAGCTAGATCTTCCAAAGATGCTAGATCTTCCAGAGATTTAGAGAAAAGTCTGACCCAGCGACACATAGGCTGTATTTGGAGATTGCCGTTTTCCTGCACAGAGTATTGAAATACTCAGTGGACCATTGAATGGAGGATTGAAATAGAAGGGTTGTGGCAGAGAAGGCATTACATTTGTTATTTGGGTTTGAAAGCTTGCCAGCTTCAAGGTGGACAAGATGTTTAAATTGAAGAGAATTGATGTTTTAATCGTGTTCATTGCCAAAGAGAGTCACACTTTTAGAAATGCTCCCAGTCAGAGAAGCCAAGAGCATGCCCCGGAAGTCCCCAGATCATGCCTCACTTAACCTGTATTTCACTCTGTGCTCTAGAAACCCACAGTCATTCTCTCTGCTCTGGGCCACAGTTCTATTTTGTTACTACCCAAGTTTCTGTAGCTTAAGATGAAGCTGCACTCTTGTTTTCTATCAAGAAAATGAAAAACAGCTATTTAATGCTCTGTCTACAATAAGCTTCACACAATTCAGTTATTTAAACATCATCCTGATATTTGATCATTAACTCTGCACACAGCATAAGTTACCATAAGAAAATCATAGAGAAAAAAAAAATGAATGATAATTGGTTCTCAAAAGAGAATCACTCTCCTACACACACACAAAGATGGGGGGAAAAAATCTATAAAGAATGAAATGATGTTCCTTATTAGGACAATTTCTCTGTTTATAATGTTTTCCTTATGTACATAATACATTGCCTTTATGATAAATGAAGTCTCTCTGGAACTGATTATACCACACAGGGGAAGCAAATTGCTGAAATAAATTTCTATTTAGCAACATGAACATTTCAAATGAATCCACAAGAAAAGAGTTTCAGGAGGCTTCCATTTCTATTTGCATTTCCATCTGGTTAGTGGCCTCCTGCATCAGGAGGAGCCTCACAAATAGAATGACCACAAATCCCTCTTCAGGCACTTACTCTTCATCTCGGCACTTCTCACAGACCTAAGCACCTTGACCACCTTGGAAACCAAATTTTCTTCTGCTCCATGATGGCTCCTTCTCATTCTTTGGGGAGATGTATATTCCTATCCATTCAACCATTAATTGTCAGAATGCCAGACACTCACAGTACTAAGCCCTCTCCTCATTTCATCCTGTACTGTCTCACCAGGAGATTTTACAAACAGGACTCAAATTTCTATCTACTTCAGGCCCGGCCCTAGCTTCTATAATCAAGATGGAACTAATTGCCAATGTGGTATTTCCAACAGAACGCGTGAGTGCAACCTAGAGGTCAATATCCAAAAACTGAATTTGTGAAGCATAGACTCCTGATCCGATCCTTAATATATTCTCCTTCTCTCTCATACCATTCCCCTTCACCTCCTTTATCCAATATAATCTGAACACCAAGTCCTATAAACATTATCTTCTAAATATTTCTAATCCCTCCACTTTTATCCCTTACTACCACCATCACCCTAGTGCAACATACAGAAGCGTTATGTTGAATGGGACTCTCCTATTGCCCAGGAGTCATCATAGCTCCTGATGAAGGCCTCTTCTTTCTTCTGCCAATAGTAAAGAGAAGGTGCCTCCCCCAAACCAGTGTTGGAGAGACTATCAGAGATTGGAGTTGCCTACAAGAAAGAGACCCTGAAAACTCATTCGCAATGGCTTCCTGCTTACAAGTGTCTGTGGATTCGCCCATTGTGCTCATTTGAGCAGGAGGAGAAGAAAGTTTGAGGGCGACGGGAGGGTTAACATGGGACTGGCGGTGCAATAGTTTGCAATCTACTTGGAATATCAAGAATTTCTTCAGTCCGCCATGGGTCAAGTGGATATTCTAAAACTCTTGATGGGGATCTAGGCATAAGAAGCTCTGGGGTAAACTTTCCAAGGCCAATGCTAAGTAGGTGACTGGAAGAGGCAATATTGATAGAATGCATACAAGTTTTTCGTGAGAAGCCAGAATTTGGATGCCTTTCGTGCATGAGTCATCAGGGTCTGGTCAGTGTTAGTCTAAAAAAAAAGCAAGAAGCAACAGTTCAAGGACTACAACAGAGCCAACTAAGAGGCACTGTCCCTTTCCCATCTTCCCTCTTATTCCACTTATCAGAAAGGCCTGGTCCAAGGGCCAACCCTGCTTGCAAGGTAAACCTAAAGTCTCGTTCTGTTGCATAAGCAAATGCTGGAGATGTCATAGTTCAAAATCCCCTTATATGTCATAGTTCATATATGTCCCCTTAGATGTCATAGTTCAAATCCCCTTATCCCCTTATTCCTCATCTATATCCGATGGTTCCCACTGGTTACAGATTACATCATCTGAATTCAGTGAACAGTAGGGTTGCTCCCATCTACATGAGCTAATTAGATCTCCTTGTATGCCTCTTCCCGGTACTCAAGGTTTGGAAGGTATTTTGGGGTTTTTTTAATACTGCTTGCTGACAAAAATATTTCAGAAAATGATCTCCTAGGTAGCTTGAGAACATTAAATAGTGAATAAAATGATGGATGCTACCTGGAGTCTTACAGAACAAAAATGTTTGAAGTAAGAAAATGAAATTTCCTCTATGTATTAGAAGAAAAATTAAGCAACTACCACCACTAAGTTTCATTAAAGACTAACATTTATTACAAAGGTTCAGGCACCCTTCTTTAGCAGTTGCTAAAGCCCTCTGTCCTAGTGCTTTGATTAAGAGAGTTTTTCTCTGGGTAACCAGCAGCATTTATGGGCCTGTGATCTAACAAAACATGCCAACACAATTATGATTTATAGCTTCATTAATGCCGATGACAAAGGACATAGTGCATTAGCCAATGTTATTTTACATCATTGTCATTCCTCCCACCAAAAATCAAAGCAAAAATAAAATTCCAAACTCTGTAGAGTGAAATCAGCTTCATAAATGTCATAAAGATCCAATATAAAATTAGAAAATACAATCTTTTAGAAAGTACTAAATATTCTAGATTGAGAGTCAGCAAATTGCAGCCCATGGACCAAATCCAGACTACTGCTTGTGTTTGTAAATAAAGTTTTATTGGAACACAGCCATGATCCTTAGTTTACATGTTGTCTACTGCTGTTTTCACACTACAACAGCATAGTCAAGTAGCTGTGACAGAGACTGTATGGCAACAGAGACTGTATCAATGCAAAGAAATAATCAAGACATTGAATCCCATAATGGCATAAATGCATTTATGATCTATGTACAAATGACTTAAAAAAAATCAAAAAAAAAATTTATCATATAGCATTTTACAGAAATGTTTGCCAACTCCTGCTAGATACAATACAAACTCTCCAGTTCTGAAATGACTTCTATCCTTTGAAAGAAAAGTATCTAAATACATGAACCCTTTCTGGTAAGATTCATTCAGGGGTCCTCAAACTTTTTAAACAGGAGGCCAGTTCACTGCCCCTCAGACGGTTGGAGGACCAGACTATAGTTTAAAAGGACAGGCAGCGGCTAAGCAGGACAGACAGTGGCGGCCAAAACACACGGTGGGCCAGATAAATGTCCTCGGCAGGCCATGTGTGGCCCACGGGCCATAGTTTGAAGATGCCTGATTGGATGGATGGATGGATGGATGGATGGATGGACAGATAGATGGAGTTTCTACCCATTAGTAATATTTTCATTCATAGAATGTGAGGGAAATGAATAAAAACATTAAAAATGTTCTCCCAATCTTTAAGAATCATTTTATTCTTTAAAGGATATATTGCACAAAGATTATCTGACTCAAACTATGTTTTAAAAGGGTAATAATCTTACTCAGTTAATCCTTAATAGCTCATTTTGACTCAGTCACATCTACACATTTTTCCCAGCATATAGCTCAGGCCTGAATGTAAATAGTTACTCTAAAAATCCCATTACCTTAAGCTTGAATTTAGTCTAAGGAACAGATTATGAGCTCCCTCTCCATACAGAAGTCCAAATTACTAGTCTCAATTCTCTATATGGCACACACTTACCAAATATGTTCTATCCTTCACGTTACCTAAAATACATATGGTGCTATAAAAATTGTGAGTTGGTGTTCAGTATGATATAATAGCAGCCAGCATTCACTGAGAGCTAACAAAGTGCAAGGGAAGGCACTGTTCCAAGAGTGTACAGCAGAGTCTGACCAGCTCCTCACCAGACTTGCTTCCTCTTCTTCCCAGGGATGCAGCTTCTGGCCAACAGAATGTTGGTGGTCCATAAAAACCTCTCCATATAATCCTCAACACTCTCTCCTTTTTCACTGATTTGATAAGCAAAGCAACCTGGAAAACCACTGTTGAAGATCAAGGAGAACCACCCCGAAAAAAGAAACCTGGGTCCCCAATCACAGTTTAGAAGAAAGCTCCTTCACCTATCAAGATTTCTCGATTTTGTTATTTTTCTTTATTGTTTGGGATTCATTGAGAGTACAAAGAATTAGGTTACACTGATTGGATTTATTAGTAAAGTCCCTCTTATAATTGTGTCCAGCCCCTAACCCACCATGACCCCCCAACCCTGTCCCAGCTCCCTCATTACGTAGCCCTGTCCTATCACCCATATGTCATCTACTGCATTCATATTAGAATTGAGTACATCTTATTTCTCCATTCAGGTGATGCTTTACTAAGAAGAATGCCTTCCACCTCAATCCAGGTTAATACAAAAGATGTAGTCTTCATCTGAATAGGATTCCATTATTAATCTCTTCCTGGGTTGGTGGGCATTTGGGTTCCACATTTTGGCAATTATAAATTGAGCTGCAATAAACAGTCTAGTGCAAATGTCCTTATGATAAAATAATTTTTTTCTTCTGGGTACATGTCCAGTGATGGGATTGCAGGATCAAATGGAGATCTAATTTGAGTTCTTTGAGGAGTCTCCATACTTCCTTCCAAAAAGGTTGTATTAACTTGCAGTTACATCAGCACTGTAAGTGTTCCCTTCTCTCCACATCCATGTCAGCATCTTCAGCTTTGAGACTTTGAGATGTGGGCCATTCTCACTGGCATTAGGTGATATCTCAAGGTGGTTTTGATTTGCATTTCTCTGATGATTAGGGATGATGAGCATTTTTTTTAATGTTTGTTAGCCATTTGTCTGTTTTCTTTAGAGAAGGTTCTATTCATGCCTCTTGTCCAGTGATATATGGGATTGTTGGGTCTTTTTTGTTGATTAATTTGAGTTCTCTGTAGATCCTGATTATAAAGCTTTTGTCTGATTCATAATATGCAAATATCTTTTCCCATTCTGAAGTTTGTCTATTTACTTTGGTTGTCTTCTGTTTAGCTCAGTGGTTCTCAACCTTCCTAATTGCCACGTTGTTACAAATGGAACAAAGGGGTCATGACCCACAGGTTGAGAACCTCTGCTTTACCTGGACGGAAGCTGTTCAGTTTAATTAAGTCCCATTTGTCTATTTTTGTTGCCGTTGCAATTGCCACAGAAGTCTTCATAAAATCTTTCCCCAGGCCAATATCTTCAAGTGTTTTCTTTACACTTTCTTTGAGGATTTTTACTGTTTTGTGTCTTACATTTAAGTCTTTTATCCATCTTGAATCAATTTTTGTAAGTGGTGACAAGTGTGGGTCCCGTTTTAGTCTTTTACATGTGGTTATTCAGTTTCCCCAGCACAATTTATTGAATAGGGGTTCTTTTCTCCAGTGTATTTTCTTGTTTGGTTTATCAAAGATCAGGTGGCTGAAAGAGGTTAGATTCATCTCATGGTTTTCTATTCAGTTCCAAATTTATATATTTATGCCAATATCATGCTGTTTTGATCAGTATGACCTTGTAATATAGCCTAAAGTCTGGTAGGGTAATGCCTCCAGCTTTGTTTTTATTACTAAGAATTACCTTGGCTATACAGGGTTTTTTCTGGTTCCATACAAAATGAAGAATTATTTTTTACAAATCTTGAAAGTATAATGTTGGTATTTTAATGGGGATTGCATTGAATCTATAGATTGCTTTGGGAATTATAGACATTTTAACAATGATGATTCTTCCCAACCATGAACATGGTATGTTCTTCCATTTGTTAATATTTTCTGCTATTTCTTATCTTAGGGTTTTGTAATTTTCTTTATAGAGTTTCTTTACCTCTTTTGTTAGGTATATTCCTAGGTATTCCATTTTTTCTGAAGCTATTATGCAGGGAATTGTGTCCTTGATTAGCTTCTCAACTTGGATGTTATTGGCATATACAAAGGCTACTCATTTATGGACACAGATTTTATATCCTGAGACATTACTGTATTTTTTGATCACTTAGAAGAGTCTTGCAGTTGAGACTTTGGGGTTCTCTCAATAAGATGTAAGATCATATTGTCATCAAAGACAATAAAGAGTTTGACCTCCTCTGCCCCCATTTGGATGTCTTTTATTTCCTTCTTTTGCCTAATTCTATTGGCTAGAACTTCCAGCACTATGTGAAATAGAAGTGGTGATAGAAGACAACCTTGTCTGGTTTCAATTCTAAGCCAAAAAACTTTCAGTTTTAATCCATCCAGGTTAATATCAGCTGTAGATTAAGATTTCCTAAATTGGATTTTCTGTGAGTGAGAAATTAAATCTTTTTTTTTTTTTTGGTAACAGAGTCTTGCTCTGCCACCCTGGTGATCCTCCTGCCTCAGCCACCTAAGTAGCTGGGATTATAGGTGCTCCCACACTACCCAATTATTTTTTCTATTTTTAGTAAAGACAGGGTTTCATTCTTGCTCAGGTTGGTCTCAAACTCCTAAGCTCAAGCAATCTACCTGCCTCAGCCTCCCAGAGAGCTAGGATTACACCACTGTGCCCAGCCAGAAATTTAAATTCTTTAATACCAGAATGATTACATGTTTGGAGACTTGATTATTATGACAGCAAGCACACATAACTGTAGCAGTAAGTGTCATTTAATCAAGAGGTACTTTATTATTGCTACCACATATGCATATCGTCTACATATGCACTGAGTAGTCATTTATGTAAGATCAGCATAGTGGTTTATAAAAAATACACCAACTCGTAGATACTTCACAAGAGTATAACAGATTTTTTTTAATGTCCTTAACTTCTTAGTCCTAGAAATCTACTTACTGCTTTTTATCACCTTTTGGGTAAGTCATTTTAGATATTAAACATTTTTGTTAAAACTAAAGAATATTAAATAAGCGATATATAGCCATGTAATTTATAAAAATGATAATAATGGTTAGTGAACTCAAGTGGACAGGAAAGTAGTTATCAAGACACAGTTTTTTATTTACAAAGGCTGTCCAGAGGATAGCTATGTACTATGAAAAATAGAGACATGCTTGCCTGGATACTTTCCAGACAGCCCTCGTACATTCCTGAGAAAGGAACAACAGATGCATTCACTATACAAAGACAACAGAAATCCTACTTACATTGGTTAATACTCAGCAGTTTTGATACAATTTTGGTCAAAACCAAAGGCTTTTGGAGCATCCTTTATTTGTTGGATCATAAAATAATAACATCGTTCAAAGTGGCAAAATTATTTCCTTCAAGCCTGGACTTTATTTCAAAACAACTTTGGGTATTTTGTGCCACTTAGATTGGAATATTTTGGAGGGGGGGGACGGTATATTTTCTGTCTGGCAAACACAGAATGAAATAAGTGCCAGAAACTCTCATCATCCCTTTCCCATAAGAATTCCTACCACCGCTATCCTCTCCCTGGAGCATTAGACCCGCTTCATTCAGTTTATGGGAACAGGCTAAAATAAATGGTGAGATATTTGAACAACTGTGAAATAACTGCCTGGGGGTTACACTTAATGATCTCAAAAAGCATTCCAGCTGGCACAACCCTGTGTAGGAGCCAGAAGGGAGCAGGAGGTTTGACAGCAGGGGGTTGAGAGGAGAGAAAAAGCAGTTTGGACAAGAGTATCCCTCTCTGGTTCTGTGTTGCCTGATGAGGAATCTATAAACACCGCATACTCCCACCACTGCCCCCATGAGCCAAATGTCTTATGATGGCCCACGAGATTTCCTTCTCCCCATTCCCTTTCTCCTTCCTCCAGATATGCATGATATAAAGTATGCATATTTGTGCATTCATACAGTATTGCATATTTTACATCTGTTCTCACTGATGTCTAGAACAGCCCTCTGGTTAAATAGGAGCATGGTCATAATCAGACAAAGAAACTGAGGCTCTAGGATGGCAGAGACTTCCCCATGTCCCACCAATGCCTGGTGAACCATTGGACCTGTGTTAGCTCCATAGAGCTCCTGAAACACCCTCCCAAATACATAAATACCTCTGCCTCCCTAAACACCTTTCCTCTTGAAATAATTGTGAGATACCCTAATTTCCTAGTCTTCAGATAAATCATGCTCATGCATGAGAATGAAGTTGCCTAGGCCCAAGCTGGAGATTAGTGAGGGAAGAAGGAGGCTGAGGTGGAGTCAAAGGCTTCTTGGCTGCTAGGTTTCTTTGCCTGGGCCCCCTGCAGTTCCTGGAATTGCTGATAGCAATGGCAGAGGCCGGGATGTCTTTTTCTTGGCAATCAGCAGTGGACACTCCTTTCTGATGCAGCCCTCATGAGGATCATTCATTTCCAATTGCCAGATTTGATAACTCTAGGATGGGGCAGGGAAAAATACTGGAAATACTTAAGAATGACTCAGAAACCGCAGGTGTACAATGAAAGCTGCATTCATGTAATTGCCTAAAAAATCGAATAAGGCAATCAAATGAGTCTTAGTTTATGGTTTTTGTCAATACTATCTATCAGCTGGTAGACCAGAAAGATATCCTAGCAAGAACGCCAAAGCATCATCCCTTCTTATAGACACTGATGTCAGATAGCTTCATATATTGACTATTTGAGTCAGATGGCAAGACCTCTACCCTCCTCCAGTAATCTAAATTAATGTTCAATAGCAACTAAAGGAAACTAAGCCTGAAAAAATTAGTTAATTCCCTCAGTGGCATACAGGAATGGACTCCCTTCCCTCCCCTATCCTCCTTCTCTTTCTCTTTGCCATTAATATACACACATACACGTACACACATACACACACACAATGTAAGTTGAAGACATACAGCTAACACTTTCCACTACATACCATTAATCTTTTTCCCATTGATGCAGTGAATATTTATTGCATCTCATTCATGCCAAGCACTCAGCTGGGTCACCTAATCTTAATTCTACAAATCTTCTCTTACAAATGTCCTTATTAACATCATTCATTCAGCAAGTATTAACTAAGCTCTGAACTATCAAGAGATACATGTGGAGAGCTGGCCTAGGACAGGGCCTTTATTGCTCTATTCTGCTTCCTTCCAAGTTTCTCGGCTCTCCTCCAAATCCCTGGTGTTTCTGTGGATCCTCTTGCACAAGTGAATGCAGCTCAGCGTAACTGCCACTTACAGAGCCTCCGCTCTCAGCCAGGCACACACCTGGCCCACTGGAGATGACAAGCAGACACCATCCTTGCTCCTGAGGGGCTCACCTGTCTAGGGTGTGAGTGTAAATATGGCAAGTGAAGTTCTATCAGAGAAGCCCAATCAAAGGCTGGAGCACGTAAGAAAAGAAGAAAGACGGAAACTTGGGCTCACATGCTAGGCGACCAGCCCAGGAAACTAACACACCATCTATTCTCATCATTTTACAAAGGAGGAAACAGAGGATCTGACTGTGGAAACAACTTACCCAAATCTGCCTGACTACAAAGCCAACATCTGTTCTACTATACCGTGCTCTCCTTCTTACTGGGGAGAGAGGGCTAGAGTACCGTGCTGTCAGAGCTCATAGCCATCTCAAACTCTTGCCGCAGCTACCCAAGCAGCTGGGACTACAGGTGGCCACCACAACATCCTGCCAGTTTTCTATTTTTAGCAAAGACAGGGTCTCACTGTTGCTCAGGCTGGTCTTGAACCCCTGAATTCAGGCGATCCACCCGCTCCAGCCTCCCAGAGTGCTGAGATTCCAGCCTCGGCAGCTGGCCTATACCACACTTTTCTACAGTCCCCACAGCGCCACATCCCAGCCCTCTACCTTCCTCCTGCTTTCATAGCCCAGGCGATCCTCAGTGGGAAGACTTCAGAGTTGGGACCACAGCCTGGTACATGAGGGCGGAGAGGTAAAAAGAAAATGGGAGTTTTCACTTATCTTTGCTGATAATTGCCTATTCGTGAACAATAATAACATCAAATAATCAAGTAACAGTTATAATATTACAGTTTACAAAGCCATTTCATATTTAATTCATGTTTAACAAAAACAGTGAGAGGGTCCTGAGGGTGACATTGTTCCTTTTCACACATAGCTAGTGCAGTAATGAGGAAACAGCAGTCAGTCCCCATCACCCCCAATGCCACCACCATCGTCATCGCCAACCCAAATAAGCACAAAATTGAACGTGGGAAGAACATAAGAACACTGTCAGAATTTTGTGAAAATAAAATATCAGATTCTGCTGATCTTACTCCTTGTTGTGTAGCAGATGAATGCGTCAACACCACTGTACACATCTGTCCATCTCACTCTTTGTCCTGATTAACTTTGGGTCTTAAGCTGGAGCAGCACCTCCAGGGCCTCCAAGTTGAATGGTTACCTCCATCGGAGTTTGAAAAATTAAGAAATAAGAGAGGTGGCTGATCCTTGTGCTAACTGAGCATGGACTTTGTGGGAGGCTGAGTGCAGGTGTGCATTAGATAGTGCCTGGTCATAAGAAATAAAGCCTGGTTACTAAATAACACAGATAATCACAAGAGAAAGTTGTGTCCTAAGAAAGAAATGGAGAAAAATATTCTGAAAATTCAAAAAGAAGACACATTGAATCTTGTAAAATTTCCTTCAACATTGATTAACTTTGCTGTTGGTTTGAAAAATGACGTGTCCAGAATGGGTTTTAGGATTGCTATTTTCTAGGTGGTAAGTTTTCCATTCTATATATTTTTGTAGGAATTATAAAAACTCTGATACCTATTTATAATTGCCAGGTCATGGAAGAAGCCCAAGTGCCCATCGATCCACGAATGGATCAACAAACTGTGGTATATGTACACCATGGAATACTATGCAGCCATTAAGAAGGATGGAGACTTTACATCCTTCATGTTCACATGGACAGAGCTGGAGAATGTTCTTCTGAGCAAAGTATCACAAGAATGGAGGAAAAAGTATCCAATGTACACACCCCTATTATGAAACTA
>CAUYQV010028052.1:0-12810 GCA_963574575.1 Galagoides demidoff | reverse complement strand
GCATCACAGCTCATAGCAACCTCCAACTCCTGGGCTCAAGCGAGTCTCCTGCCTCTGCCTCCCAAGTAGCTGGGACCACAGGCGCCCGCCACAACGCCCGGCCATTTTTTGGTTGCAGCCATCATTATTGTTTGGCGGGCCAGGGCTGGGGATTCGAACCCGCCACCTTAGGTGTACGTGGTTGGCGCCTTAGACGATTGAGCCACAGGCGCCGCCGAGCCCAAAGGCTGATGTTTTAACATCACACTCGTCTGTATAAACGGGTTTGCTTCTCCTAACAGGTGAGCTACCTTTTGGACAATGAATATTTGAAAAATGCCACCTCTTGTCAGAAGACTTCTGGAACTTAAATATTTGTATGACATTCCTCACCCCACCATCCCTAATATTTTGACATTACATTTGTCTGAAGTATACTGGGTTTTTACCTCACACCTAGATGTTAGTTCACTGTTGAATGAAAAACAATGACCATAATTTATCCTGTTATAAAAATAAAGTGTTACTTTGATCTGTTTCCTCTGTACCTTGAAAAGACTCAAATTTTAAACTACTTGAAATTCATCATTCAAATGTATAGCTGGGCTCATGCCTGTAATCTTAGCACTTTGGGAGGCTGAGACAGGAGGATTGCTTGAGGCCAGGAGTTCTAGACCAGGCTGACCATGAGTGAGACTTCGTATCTACAAAAAATAGAAAAACTAGTGTAGTGGTATACGCCTGCAGTTCCAACTAGTTAGAGGCAGAGGCTAGAGGATCACTTTCGCCATGGATTTGAGGTTACAGTGAGCTATGATGATGCCATTGCACTCTACCCTGGGCAACAGAACAAGACCCTTTCTCAAAAAAAAAAAGGTATGGAATGATTTTCAGACAAATTCTTACAAAATTTCTTTTAACAAAGAGCCTACTGAAATAGGTATAAATACAGTATAACTTTGTACATTATTTTTTGAGACAGGGTCTCACTCTGTCATCCAGGCTACAGTATAGTATATCCCAGATTGAGTATACTTGTTTATTTTTCTAGATACTCTCACTGTTGCCCTCGGGAAAGTGCTGTGGCATCATAGCTCACAGCAACCTCAGACTCTTGGGGCTGAAGTGATTCTCTTGCCTCAGCCTCCTGAGTAGCTGGGACTATAGGCACCCACCACAGCGCCTGGCTATTTTTAAGAGATGGGGTCTTGCTCTTGCTCAGGCTGATCTCGAACTCATGAGCTCAGGCAATTCACCTTCCTGGCCTCCCACAGTGCTAGGACTACAGGTGTGAGCCACTGTGACTTGCCCACTCATTTGTTAAATAAATTACTTGAATGAAAAGACCTTCTTTTTGTTAGACCCTGTGGTATCCTGGGCTGCTGTCATGCACTTAGTCTAGAATTCCAACAGGACCGTGCAGATCCTACATCCCATCACTGATTATTCAGGACTCTCCAGGACAGAGTAATTATCCAGGATATGTTTTTGAGGTTTTAAAAACATTTTGCTCTTAACAGTACATTACTCTCAAGTTTATTTTAAAATATGTCTACTTTCCCACTTAAAAATCTGTCTTAGCTTTGCACATTTGTTATTTTCTGTTATAAATAATGGCCAACTTTCATTATAAAGTTTTATTATGAAACAATATACCCAACCTTAGCACTTGTGAGGCCATGGTGGGTAGACTGCCTGCTCAGGTTCGAGACCAGCCTGAGCCAGAGCAAGGCCTCGTCTCTGAAAATAGCTGAGTATTGTGGTGGGCGCCTGTAGTCTGAGCTACTCAGGAGGCTGAGGCAAGAGAATTGCTTAAGCCTAAGAGCTGGAAGTTGCTGTGGGCTGTGACGCAATGGCACTCTACTGAGTGCAACAAAGTGAGACCCCCCCCAAATGCATGCACCGTAAATCCAAGCATGATATCTAAAAGTACCCCTACCACAAATAAAACTGGGCATTGCTATGATCACATTTCTACACCTGATTTGGAAAGGAAGTGAGAACTACAATTATTGCTCCACTACTTCTATGAAGATGAAAGCAAAAAGTAACCACTTTTGCAGCTGGCTCTGGACTCATCTGGTACATGTCAGAATATGGGGTATATTAAATTTATTTCCGGATTGCTTTTGGAGGTCAAGCAGTTTTAGAAAGACTGATGGCCACTCAATACTTTACATTTTTATAGGGCGCAGTGGCTCACACCTGTAATCCTAGCACTCTGGGAGGCTAACGTGGGTGAATTGCTTGAGCTCATGGGTTTGAGACTAGCTTGAGCAAAAGCAAGACCCTGTCTCTACTAAAAACAGAAAAACCAATGCAAGAGGATTGCTTGAGCCCGAGTTGAAGGTTGCTGAGAGCTATGATATCATGGCACTCTACCCAGGGCGACAGCTTGAGACTCTGTCTCCAAAAACTAAATAAAATAAAATAAACAAACACTATATTTTCAACACACCACTGCTTCCCAAAATGTCAAGGACCTTGGAACAAAGACAACAGGGGGGATACAAAACCAAATCTAGCAACCATTTACAAAGAACCTTGGACAACAATGGATCTTTGGCAGTGAAAAACATAAACACCAGCTGTGCTAAAGAACAGATTCTACACATTTGGAAAAAAATCAAATCATTCAGTCATACTTAAGTGACACAAACAGGAGCCAATTTAGGGTGGCGCCTGTGGCTCAGGGAAGTAGGGCGCCGGCCCCATATGCCAAAGGTGGCGGGTTCGAGCCCAGACGTGAGCCAAACTGCAACAACAACAAAATAAATCAATTTAAAAACAAACAAACAAAAAAAAGGAGCCCATTTATAGAAATTGACAAGTATGGCTAGGCATGGTGGCTCATGTCTATAATCCCAGCATTTGGGTTACTCGGAAGGCTGAGGCAGGAGGAAGTGATCCCAGGAGTTCAAGGCTGCAGCAAGCCGTGCTTCTTTGCACTGCAGCCTGGGTAACAGAATAAGACTGACTCAAAACTAACTAAACAACCCCCCCCCCCCAAAACAAAAACCAAAAAAACCCAACTGTTCTTCAAGGCTGAGATAAGGAAGCTACAAGATAAGCCTGGAACATCATGTTACACTACAAACTAAGGGGGTGTAAGAATTATGGGGATTTTGTTAAAAGCGTACAGAAGCTGGAAGGGACTCCCATTGGCCAGGTCTGGAACAACCTGAAGTTAAAAATAATGAAGAAAGAAATGATAACCCTTTCAATAAAATAAACCAGTAAGGGACAAGCTAGCCTGAGGCGCCTCCCAACACCAGGTGCTGAGAAGAGCACACCAACATCTGAGCATTCTTGCTGCGACCACACAATTCAGGAGAACATGTGAACAGAAATTGAAACAAACTCCTGAACAACTGGCCTACAGTTTTCAAAACTGTCATGATCATAAGAGATAAGGGATGACAGAGGACTATTCCAGACTAAAGACTTGACAAGCACACACCTGCGATCCTGAACTATGACAACGCTGGTAGAACAGATGGTCATGTAGGGTTAAGGTGAATGTCTTGATTTTTAGGGTCATGCTCTGATTATTTATGAAAGTGTTCTTGTACTCAGGTAACAGACATTTTAGGATCCAGGGGTAATGGGGTGCTGTGTATACAACATACTTGCAAATGGTTAAAAAATGTTAATATTGGGTTATCTGGGTGAAGGATACTATTTCTGCAACCTTTATGCAATTTTCAAATTACTAAAAATATTTTTTTAATGCTGTCTATACCCCAAGTAGAAGAAAAATAAATTATGAGAGGATCCTAAGGAATCATGGCAGAGGATGCTGGTGCATCACGGCAGATGCTGGCTCTCCTCAAGCCAGACTTCACCATGGTTACACCAGTTCTTCCTTCTTCCTAATACCAATTATTTATTTATTTATGAGACAGAGTCTCCTCTCTGTTGCCCAGGCTAGAGAGCAGTAATGTCATCATAGCTCACAGCAACCTCAACCTCCTGGGCTCAAGTGATCGCCTTGTCTCAGCCTCCCAAGGAGCTGCGACTACAAGCAGCTATCATAATTTTTCAATTTTTAGTAGAGATGGGATCTTGCTCTTGCTCAGGCTGGTCTCGACTTTCTGAGGTCAAGGGATCCTCCCACCTTGGCTTCCCAGAGTGTTCAGATTATAGGTACAGGCCACCACAGCTGGCCACACTAAAAGTTATAAAAACACATCCCAAACCAAGAGGTCCCCTCTATTTTTTTTTGAGACCAAGCTTCACTTTGTCACCCTGGGTAGAGTGCCATGACATCATAGCTCACAGGAACCTCAAACTCTTGGGCTCAAGTCATTCTCTTGCCATAGCCGCCCACCTAGCTGGGACTATAGGCGTCTGCTACAACATCAAGCTATTTTTTCAAGATGGGGTATTGGGTGGCGCCTGTGGCTCCGTGAGTAGGGCCCTGGCCAGACTGCAACAAAAAAAGCTGGGCATTGTGGAGGGCACCTGTAGTCCCAACTACTTGGGAGGCTGTGGCAAGAGAATCGCCTTAGCCCAAGAGCTGAAGGTTGCTGTGAGCTGTGACCATGGCACTCTACTGAGGGCGACAGAGACTCTGTCTCTAATAAAAACAAAAAAAAAGAAAAAAAAAGAAAATGGGGTCTTGTTCTTGTTCAGGCTGGTCTTGAACTCCTGAGCTCAGGCAATCTACCTGGCTCAGCTTCCCAGAGTGCTGGGATCACAGGCATGAGCCTCCATGCCCAGCCCCAAGAGGTCCCTCTCAGTTGTCCCCACTAATGGAGGAACACAGGTAGTTAAAAAAAATTTATTTATTTTTTTTGGAGAGTCTCACTATCTCACCCTAAGTGGGGACATCACAGCTCACAGTGACCTTAAACTCTTAGGCTTAAGCCATTCCCTTGCCTCAGCCTCCCAAATAGCTTGGCCTACAGGCGCCCGCCACAATGCCTGGTTATTTTTTTGTTGCAGTTGTTATTGTTGTTTAGCTGGACTGGGCCAGGTTTGAACCTGCCAGCCTCGGGGCCATGTGGCTGGCGCCATAACCACTGTGCTATGGGTGCCGAGCAAACACTGGCAATTATTTTTTCGCAACAGCTTCAAGCTGTCGCCCTGGGCAGAGTGCCGTGGCATCACAGCTGACAGCAACCTCTAACTCCTGGGCTCAACCAATTCTCCTGCCTCTGCCTCCCAAGTAGCTGGTACTACTGGTGCCCGCCACAATGCCCGCTATTTTTTGGTTGCAGCCATCATTGGTGGGCTCAGCTCAGGTGTATGTGGCTGGCGCCTTAGCTGCTTGAGCCAGTCGCCAAGCCAACACAGCAATTTTTAATAAAAATTTAGTCACTGTCTAATTTCAGAACATCATACAAATAAATCTTTAAATATAATATAAACAGGAGATCCTTATAGGAAACATTCTTATGTAGATCAACACTGACCTATAAAACCTAAATGCCATTTACTAGCATGAATTCTTTCTAAAACCAAGATAGCGAAATGTATTATTCACAGATCAACTAAAATTAGAAATTAACATAAAGTGTAAGAAAAAGCTAGCACCTTACCTTTGTTCTTACAAAGAACAATTTGTCTTCTGTTTCAATAAGGTGGTACAGGAAGGTGCTGTTACAAGCCTCTTTCATGACATTTTTTAATTTGACGTGGAGACTGGTACACAAGTCTGTGATCATGTCTTCATAGGAGGCTGGCTGCCTTGAGCAAGACAGATACGTTTCTGGAGACATGGCAGCTTCTCCAGAATCGACATTTAATCTGCTATCTTGGGAAACTATGTGGCTGCTATTCATCATCACTTTATTGAACTCAGCATATTCATTGAGAATAAGTGAAATATCATTTCGAGAGTCTTTCAAAGTACTGTTATATTTCAGTTTGTTGAGGTGGAATGAAGCTGTCGGATTTTTTTGAGAATTTGTATGATTGCTACTGTGATCACACCTCTTCTTCCAAAAGGAGGGCAAGCTGTGCAGACTGCTGGGCAGGGGCTCGCCGCTGTGCTGGCCCTGCCTAGAGTCTGAGTGCACAACTGTCACCAGGAGGGGGCTTTTGCTCCTGAATGCAGGATGCCCAACTGGGGGCTCACATGTTTTTGTCAACGGGAAAGTGCTGACTGTAGCCTGGAGAGGCGAGTCCTTGAGAAAGACACTGGAGGAGGTAGCAGGATGCTGTGCACCCCCCTGCTTCACTGTCTGTTTTATCTTATGTGCAAATCGAAGGTACTCCAGGTCTAAAGTGTTCTGGGTGAGGTCGCTGGTCACCTGCCAAGTGCTTGTCCAGGAGCTGAGCAGGTCACAGTCTGCAGTGAAATCTCGGTGCCTTCTCAAGCTGTGTAAAGTTCTTGTGGTATCTTTGAACTCTTTTGTTATAGTAAAGTTGACGTAAGTTCTGGGGATTCCGCGGTAATCCTGGATTTGGATATAACATGGCACACACTTACCTTCTTTTTTTAATGTATTGGCCCAGGGCCTGGAAGGCAAGTTTGTCTCCTTGCCTGGAACCTGGTCCAAGCAGCTCCAGTCTATGTGGTCACTGTTGTCTAAGTTCATCAAAGAGCCGTAACTATCTTTGGCAGCATCTTCTCTCCTCCTGGTGTGACTACCTCTCAAAGTGCAAGAGTCCTCCATGTCTAATTTGGGGTTTCCACAACCACTGAGAGGGGCTAGATCAGAGTCTACAGAAAGTGGTTCACAGTGCACAGCCCCAACACCAGCCCCAAGCCTTAGCCCCTCACCAGCCCTTTCACAGTCCACATGCTCTTTAGAGATTCCACAGTCAGGAGGGTCGAAGGGCTCTGGGATACAGGAAGCATAAGGCTCTCTGTTGGAGTTCTCACTCACATTTGCTGTGTTTTCACAAGTGCCAACATACATGGGGAAAACTCTGCTGGGCAACAGCTCCTCTGTCGCACACTGTGACTTATCTTGCAACAGGTGGATTGTTTTTTGTTTGCTTTCTGGAGATGCAGTGTTGGGTGGAGGGCCAACAGTGCCTAGATCCACATTTTCTTCATGTAATACCACCTCAGTTTCACTGTTCTTAAGCAAACAGGCCATTTTGACTACTGATAATTCCTGTGTTTGAAACCCCGGGTCTATAGTCACTGGACATATACGATGGGTCATCACAGTGCACTCTGCAGAGGAACCCTGTGCTGGGACCTCTGGGAGCGCCTGTGCCTGTGTGGCCTGAGCGCCAGCAACCGGGGCAGGACTCAGGGACTTAGCCTGCACACGGCTGCCTGTGCCTGTTGGCACACCACTGCTCAGGAGAGTCTTCCCAATGGTGGGAGGGCTGGTCTGTTGCTTTAATGACGCATCCAACATACCACTTGGAGCAGCTGAGGAAATCAGTGTGTCAGCCAAAGACTTATTTTCCATAACCTTTCTGGGACTAAATGGAAGTTCACTGGACTTCAAGACAAGATGTTTTAAGTCCAAATTTCTGCTCTCTATACTAACTGGCTGAAAGAGATTTCCTGATTTTACCAGTTTTTGCAGAGGGAGCTTTAAGTCCCCTCTGTACTCAGCAGTTAAGGCAGGCTGGGTTAACTCTGCGTCATGGCTGTGCACCATTTCCGAGACAGACAGACTCTCATCACACTTCCCCTGGCCCACCTCCTGGGTTACTTTACTGGGAAGGGCAAGTCTACCCTTTGTCTCTGTGTAATCAGTCATCATTAGGGGCACCTTAGCAAAGGACTGCATGTGTTGGACCTGAGTTAAGTCATTTTGTCCCACTGGATAGGTAGGACCAACAAAAGAATTTTCTTTTTCTGTTATGCCTAAATCTCTTGACCCTAACTGGGAGAATCCGTTACTCTTTGCATTCTGTGTCCCATGATATTTTAAACCACATGGAGACACTGCCTGGTATGGTCTTGTCTCTTCAAGTGATACTGGGGCATCAGGACTAGAAGCTGGTGACACTTCCTCAATTAGAGAATCAAAGGGAAAGTCAGAGGTCACATTAATTTCCTCTGCAATCTCAAGCGTGCAATTTTCCTTAGAAAGGATTACAGTAACTGGTTGTGACTGATCACTCTTCCTCTCCTTATTTTCTACTGGTTCTTCTGAAGCTGTGGGATATACAGACACATAATCAGGACGCATGTCTCTGTTCTCTCGGAGCACCAGCTCCTCTGGCTCGACTGTTTCTTCAGCTGTATCTTGAAGTGCTAAACTTGATGACGGGGATTCCTGAGGTTGCTCTGTCTCCCTAGCTGGTGTTTCTTCTCTGGGACTTGTAGGCGGTGATATTGTTAGAGTTAAGTCAATGTCCGAATCTTCCTCTGATAACTCCAGCCTGACCTCCTCTCTATTCTCAGACAGGGAGGAGTGTTTGGCAGACATTGAGTTAAACAATTCAGAATTCTGATCTTCACTATTGAGATCACTCCTGGCATTCTTCCTCAGTTCTAAAGGGCCATCTGATGCGCTGCTGCTTACAGCAGCACAGTTCAGTGAATACTGCTCTTCCAAGGTGGGAGAGGCTGATGATGAGTCTACTTCAACCAGTCTTGGTTCTACAATCTCCTCTGACGATACTCCACAAAGATTCTGAGTCTGCAGAAAGAAATCTTGGGAGGGCTTCATTTCTTCATTGGGTGACAGACACCTGGATCCTTTAACTAAAGACGGTGCCTGCACTGCCACTACGCTATCTGATGGTGATAAGCCTGGAAAAGGCATTTCTTTCTGTAATGTGCACACTTCTTTAACAAGAGTCTCTCTACTCAATGAGGAGACACAAAGGTACTTAGTGCCCTTCTGTCCTGATATAGCAAGAGCTGAAACATCCCCGAAACTCTGTGTCTGTGCCGTTCCCAATGTGGACATGGGATGTCTAAGACTCATAGCAGGTGGAAGGTGAACCAACTCCTTATTAAAGGCTGTAGATTTATCAGCTCTATTTGTAACTTCTGCCTGTACTGCTGCATAGGCATTTTTGTCAAAAGCAAAAGTAACAGGCTCCACATTGATCATTACATACCCTCTATCATCATCCTTTCCTTCCAAGGAAGGTTGGCACTCGTGTATGGGGCTAGGGCTGCTGTGCTGGATAAGGTCCTGTAAAGCACCTGATTTTGTTTGTGTTGTTATATGAAAAATACCATCTCTTTTTTCAAGGGTGCGGTAATGAGGCATTGCGGCCTGACTACTGATCCCATTGTAGGTTGTGGTGAATGTGGCTTGAGTGACAGTTCCACTGTAAGAAGCCACTCTTATGCTATCCAGTGGCTGAAGGGTTTTATCTTCACTAGGAATAGAAGGTCCATTACTTTTGGTATTTCTAATACCAGAAAGCACAAGATTGGAAGTCTCTAGTTTATCTGATGATTCCTGGTTAGCTTTTCTCCCAATTACCTAAAATGACAAAAGTTAAAAAAATCAGATTTTGATTTTTAAAAAACAATTATGCATGTGAACAAACAAGACAAAAATTAATTTTGTGTCAAATAAATCTCTTTTTTAAGATAGGCTTAAAACAACCCTCAATGGAATTTATATTTTTCTTTACTTTGAGACTGTTTTGTTCTGCTGCCTGGGCTAGAGTGCAGTAGCATCATCATAGCTCAGTGCAACCTCAAACTCCTGGGCTCAAGTGATCCTCCTGTCTTGGCCTCCCAAAGTGCTACATCATAGGTATGAGCCACAGCGACTGGCCTGCTTCCTTTAAATATATACGCAGATGGGGCGGTGCCTGTAGGTCAAAGGAGTAGGGCACTGGCTCCATATGCTGGAAGTGGTGGGTTCAAACCCAGGCCTGGCCAAAAACAGAAAAAAAAAAAAATACACACCCACACACCCACAGAGATGAAGAATTCTAAAACTTTAATTGCACAGCCTTTTTTAATACCCTTTTGGAAAAAAAGTGACTAGAATACTAGTAATTCTGAAAGGCAACCTATTTTTAAAATAGCATCATTTAACTCAGAAATGCAATACTAGAGAAAAAATACATTCATTCTGGTAAATAAAGGCCCCTCAATCCTTAGCTGTCTTCTTTATTGAAAACTGGAGATGTCTTCCTCATTTTAATACCTCCTATTCTACAGAGCAATTGAAAACTTATCAATGTGGTTTGCATTTATACACTAATGGGACGGATTTCTGATTTTTTTTTTCTTTGCAATTTTAAGCTGGGGCTGGGTTTGAACCCACCACCTCCAGCACATGGGGCTGGCGCCCTACTCTTTTGAGCCACAGGCACTGCCCTAATGGGACTGATTTAAATAGTAGCAGTAGGATTTAGGTTCAATATTAGCAGAACTACCTCATAACAATTTTAGTAACCTCATATACAGGTTGTTTTGTTTTAAAGCCTCAAGCATGGTCTAGTCCAAAATGCTGTAAAATGGACTGATTACACAACTGACCATACCTCTTCAATATTGGGAATGTGCTCACAGCCTGCTGGCCATGTTCTGAAGCACACAGGCTGGAAGTCAGGACCTGTGTTTCACATTTCTGTAGCACAACACTAACTGGAGCAGCAGGGGAGGGCTAAGATGTCATCAAGTGTTAAGAGAACAAAGCATTTTAGTTTCACTGATGCGTCTTTTATTTGTTTCTTTTTTTTTTTTTGAGACAGAATCTCACTTAGTTGCCCTTGGTAGAGTGCCATAGTGTCCTAGCTCACAGCAACCTCCAACTCTTGGGCTCAAGTGATTCTCTTGCCTCAGCCTCCTGAGTAGCTGGGACTATAGGTGCCTGCCACAAGACCCAGCTGTTTTAGAGATGAGGTCTCACTCTGGCTCAACACAGTCTTGAACTTGTGAGCTCAAGGAATCCACCTGCTTGGCCTCCCAGAGTGCTAGGATTACAAGTGTGAGTCACCTGCCCAGACCGATGAGTCCTGAGAATGTTTCTGTGGTCATCCCAATAAGGCCATGGCTGGTAACACTTTGGCACAGTCCTAAGCCCTATTATACCTGTAGTCTTGGTGAAATGAAATTTGTGACAATATTGACGTAAGCTGACTACTCGAGGGGCTGTAACAACTGGTCAACATATGGAGGCGGTCACCTACTGTACTAATAGGTACACACTTTACTGTCTTGTACAGCCATTACAGGGTATCATGTGGAATCGCACATGATCAAAACACAGTAAATCATACATATAGTATCATACAAAATCAGGGTTACTGTTTTTCCATGGTTAAAAATTATTCATTCTGTAAAAAAGAGCCAATCTCAGTCTAGTCCTTATTGTTACTATAGGCAATGACTTCAACTACCATTAGCAGATCCCTGACATCTTCCTCTTTTGGAATCTCTGTATGTAATTTCTGTGCTATCCTCACTTGCTTCTATATTACCTGCTTCCTGCACTTTTACACTGGTTTGTACTTAGGTCAGTATTAACTGGAAAACTGCTCTGGGGCAGGTTCATTACAAGTTGCCACCTTATCATCCATTGTAATAAAACCTTCAAACTCCATTCCTTGAATTCTGCCATGCCTATGGACTGTCTGATAGGCCTAAAATATAGTGCTCTTGAGCTGTGACAAATTCAACTTTCTTGAAACACCTATATCCTTTCTGGCTAAACTTTACTCCAAAAGCAGAACTGATCCAGGGGACGGCACCCAGAGTGTTAATTGATACAGTGGATGGTGTTGCTACCACAGGTGGACCACAGGTTTGTGTTTTGGCAATGTATGACCCACTCTAGGAGGTGATCTTGGTAATACATTTTACTTTATTTTGAGACAGAGTTTCACTCTGTTGCCTTGGGTAGAGTGCCATGGCATCACAGATCACAGCAACCTCAGACTTCTGGGTTCAAGTGATCCTCTTGCCTCAGCCTCCCAAGTAGTTGGGATTATAGATGCCGCCACGATGCCCGACTACTTTTTCTATTTTTAATAGAGACAAGGTCTCACTCCTGCTCAGGCTGGTCTTGAACTCCTGAGCTCAGGTGATCCACCTATCCCAGTCTCCCAGAGTGTTAAGATTATAAGCGTGAGCCACTGCACCTGGCCAGTAGTACATTTTTTTTTTTTTTTGAGACGGAGCCTCAAGCTATCCCCCTGGGTAGAGTGCCATGGCATCACAGCTCATAGCAACCTCCAACTCCTGGGCTCAAGTGAGTCTCCTGCCTCCGCCTCCCAAGTAGCTGGGACCACAAGCGCCCGACACAACGCCCGGCCATTTTTTGGTTGCAGCCATCATTGTTGTTTGGCGAGCCAGTCTGGGGATTCAAACCTGCCACCTTAGGTGTACATGGCTGGCGCCCTAGCCGATTGAGCCACAGGCGCTGAGCCTTTACTTAGTTTTTAAAAGAAATGGGATCTTACTGTGTTGCCTAGGCTGGTCTCAAACTCCTAAGCTCAAGTGATCCTTCTGCCTCAACATTCTGAGTAGCTGAGGCTAGCTAGGGCCATCTGCCAACACACCCAGTTTATATATATATATTTTTTTTCTTTTGGAGACAGAGTCTTAAGCTGTCACCCTGGGTAAAGTACTGTGGCGTCAAGCTCACAGCAACCTCTAACTCTTGGGCTAAGTGATTCTCTTGCCTCAGCCTCCCAAGTAGCCTGGACAACAGGTGTCCACCACAATTCCTGGCTATTTTTTGTTGTTGTTGCAATTGTCATTGTTGTTTTAGCTGGCCCAGGCCAGATTCAAACCCATCAGCCTTGGTATATGTAGCCAGCGCCCTACCCACTGAACTATGGGAGCTGCCCTATTATTTTATTTATTTATTTATTTATTTTTGAGACAGCTATCCCCATGGGTAGAGTGCTATGGTGTCATAGCTCACAACAACCTCTAACTCTTGGAGTCAAGAGATCCTTTTGTCTCCTTTTTTTTTTTTTGTTCTATAT
>CAUYQV010028049.1:0-40325 GCA_963574575.1 Galagoides demidoff | reverse complement strand
GCAACCTCCAACTCCTGGGCTCAAGCGAGTCTCCTGCCTCTGCCTCCCAAGTAGCTGGGACCACAGGCGCCCGCCACAACACCTGGCCATTTTTTGGTTGCAGCCATCATTGTTGTTTGGCGGGCCCAGGCTGGGGATTTGAACCCGCCACCTTGGGTGTACGTGGGTGGTGCCTTAGCCAATTGAGGCACAGGCACCGAGCCTCCAATTTAAACATTAATGAAAATAAAGGAATAAAGCATTAATTCTATTTCCTTATTCCAATCCTATGTAAGTCATGAATAAATAATGTTAGATGATGGATTTTAGAGGCAGACACTCATTTGTTAAAATATTCTTTTATACAATCATATCTGTGCCAAATCACATATCTGGGATTAATTTTAGTTAAAGAACTTTGCCAAAGAGTTATTTGCTTTTCTTCTCAAAATTTTATTTTCTTTTTAAACAGAGGCATTAATGGCCACCTTTTAGCTTAGAGTTCGACTGAACCAGAACTTTTAGTTATATCAAACTATTAATTATACTAAACTAAACTCTTTCTATAATATAAACTATGTAGTTTATGTTATAGGGAGAGTCCTATTAAAATCAAGACATAATTCATTCTTTCTTTTTGAATTTTATACTTGAATCTTCTATTTTTATCACTGTATTAAATATTACACATTTAACTTTGCTTTTAATTTAAAATTAAAATAGCCAAATAGTGTTTATTATTTTGTTTTTCAATCACCATTTTCATCTTTAACATCTGCTCAATTTCTCCATAGTTCTTGGAGTTTTAAAGTAGTGATTTCAGAAATGTGCTCCTTCAACCGGCATTCTCAGCACCAATACTGAACCTGTTAGTAATATGGATTCATTGACCACACCTTGAAATATTAAGCTTAAATATATAGGGTGAGTTAGAAAATTCTCTTAACATTTTCTTCATGTGATTATTATACATAGTAGAGACTGAGAACTACCATTTTAGACTATAATTTATAAATAAAATTTGTGCTGAAATATACTTTTTAAAATATGGGAGAAGGGGAAAGGGAGGAGAAGGGAGGGAGGAGGATGGGTGGAGGGAGGGTGCTTGGTGGGACCACGCCTACAGTGCATTTTATAAGGGTACATGTGAATCTTTCTAAATAAAGAATATAAATGTCTTAACACAAAAACTTAGAAAATAACATGAAGGCTATGTTAACCAGTTTGATATTTCAAATTGTATATAAAAATAGCACACTGTACCCCATGATAGTATTAATATACACAGCTATGATTTAATAAAAAAAAAAATTAGGGGCCGGCACCTGTGGCTCAAAGGAGTAGGGCACTGGCTCCATGTACTGGAGGTGGTGGGTTCAAACCCAGCCCTGAAAAAAAAGAAAAAAAATTAAATTTTACATCTTTAGTGAAGTTTATAAACATTAGCTTGAATTTTGTGCTTGGCATAACTTTAATGTAGGATAAAATCTATTCTCTACTATGAAAAAATTAAGAACTGTTTTATTATTTCTATTGTAATTTAGAGGATGATCTAAGAACATCAAGAAACCCATTTAATTTGAGATATACTGCTGGAGTTTACCTGTATCTTTAAAAATGTGCAAAAAGTTACCATTTATACAATAGTTACATAGGCATACGTGTGTGCATATGTAATATATATTATATATGTCTATGCATATGTTACATTAGTATATATGCATACTATTTATATATATAAAATCTCTATATTTAAAAGAATAATGATTTAATTGACTTATGTTGAGTTCTATTTTTTTCCAAGTGATTATGCATTAACTATGATATATTTAGCAGTACCATTTTATTCTTCACAGCCTTTATGGTCTGTTTAGCTAAATTTTGATATTTTGTACATAGTAAGATAAAGTAGATAAAATTAATATTCTGTTAATTTTCAATAACATTATTTCTGTGTGTTTTAACAAATACTAAAACACGAGTAAACAAAAAAATCTACTTTATTTTCATAATTTACATATTAGGTAAACAACTTCAGTGAATTCAATTGATTTTCCTAGATATGCTGAAGAGTTTATCACATTGAATACACCTTGAATTCTCTTACAATGGAAGTTACTCAACCCTTAGCTCCACTGGGGGCATGGGTCTCAATGAAAGGAAATGAAGGTAGGGGTTATGTGGTCTATACCCAGGCCACAGCCAATAGGACTAAGTTTGGTTATTTAAGTACTAATACTTCTATTATTGGAATGATACCAAAAAATTTTCAAGGTGGCTAGTCTGGAATAATCTTTGATCCATGAAGTGATTTAGTGCAGAATGCTGTGTTTAAATGAGGAGGGCTCTTTTTTTTTTCTCTCTTTTCAAGAACATATGTTATGAAACATAAAAAGGGCCTGATTGAGGAGAGAGAGTTCTTCTTATGAAACATAAAAAGGGCCTGATTGAGGAGAGAGAGGTAGAGAATGGGAGATGGAAAGAATGAAAGAGAACACACTTAAAAGGCATAGTAGTTAACACGCATTAGTGAAAAAACTAGAGATCGGATTCAAGTATTTCATTATGGGTCCTTGAGCATATAATTGGTCTAGATCATGAATGACATTTCAAATTTAATGTTAGTAAGAATTGACTGTAGGAAAATTTCTACAGTTCAAATGAAGATTCCCCCCTATTTGCTATAAGCATACTCATACTATACTATACTTATTTTATCTAGGTTCAGTAATTCCATGTTTTTTAATGAAAGGAGTATTCTGAAATACAAATCATATAGGCTATGGCATAAATGGGGGGGTACTCTCACTGAATGGACACAGTGTAGGGGTGTTTGGAATACCTATAGAGTGTCGTACAAAAATCAAATTTTTAGACTTGGTTTTTGTGCTCTCACATTAACCTGAAATAAATTTATTTAAATTTAAAAAAAAAGAAAGAAAGAAATGAGTCACAAATCTTCTACTATTATAGCATGAGTTATTCTAAACCTAGATTTTCTTAATTTGATATCCATTGCATGTCTTCAAAAAGTCCATCAGCAGGGCAGCACCTGTGGCTAAGTGGGTAGGGTTCCAGCCCCAAATACTGAGAGTGGAGGGTTCAAACCCAGCCCCAGCCGAACTGCAACAAAAAAATGGCTGGGGGTTGTGGTGGGCACCTGTGGTCCAAGCTACCCGGGAGACTGAGGCAAGAGAATAGCCTAAGCCCAGGAGTTGGAGGTTGCTGTGAGCTGCGTGACGCCATGGCACTCTACCCGGGGCAATAAATTGAGACTGTCTACAAAAAATAGTCCATCAGCAGATAAAATGTGTATATTCAGATGTCCACTGTTCTAGGGACAAGGATCATCTATTTTGTTATTATGGAAGATTAATTAAGAACTAATACAAAACCATGTTATTGGAAAGCTATTTATCGGCTCGGCGCTTGTGGCTCAATCGGCTGGGGCGCCAGCCACGTACACCTGGGGTGGCAGGTTTGAGTCCCCAGCCTGGGCCCGCCAAACAACAATGATGGCTGCAACCAAAAAATGGCCAGGCGTTGTGGTGGGCACCTGTGGTCCCAGCTACTTGGGAGGCAGAGGCAGGAGACTCGCTTGAGCCCAGGAGTTGGAGGTTGCCGTGAGCTGTGATGCCATGGCACTTTACCCAGGGGGATAGCTTGAGGCTCGGTCTCGGAAAAGAAAAAAAAAAAAAAGGAAAGCTATTTATCCAGTTTCATAATAATATGTCTCAATTTTTTTTTTTTTACATGAATGCCCTACCTCAGAATCCCCTGGACTGCTTGCTTAGAATACAGATCATGACCTAATCTCCCATTTACGGTGTCGTAAACATGCCATGCGTGATTACAATCATATCTTAATAAAATATTCTTATATTTTTATGCACAAAATATTTTAATATTACACCAAAAGATTTTCTATGAAAACAATATTTTAAAATTAGACTAGAATTAGACTAGTTTCTATTCAACATGAGTTTGAGCAAAGTGCGATACTGATACTCATTCAGCACTAAGCTGTTTTTGTGAAGTAACCTGAGCTAGCCAAAAGTCACTAACAGATTTCTTGTATACTTGGCAGTGTGGAAACACAGTAGAACCTATGTAATGATCCATAAACTTGTTATTGATTGATCCCTACTGTGGAAATAAATGATCCTTTAAAAACCACAATCATTTAAGAGACAGAGCTCCGTAATGTTTATCCCTCTCTCATTCACAATATTCATAAAGCTTCTAGGGACATAACATGACATACTGTGCTTACTTACATCAAAAAACAAATTTCCTTAAAAACTCGAAGTGGTTAGAAAATGTGGCTGGCAAAATACCTGCTACAATATAGAGGTGGACAACAATTCCTATAATATTTATTGACATCAGTCAGACTCGTACCAAGGGAATCAGTCAGCAACAAAAATATAATAATCTGTAAACCAGAGTACTGTGTGAAAATGTATTTTATGTTCACGTAGGGGGGAAATGGTTCCATTCGAGATTATTTACTTTGTGTTGCACCTGTTGTTACTGCTGTATGTGTAACCTATCCTAGAAATACGTGTCAGCAGATTATTTTTGAATGAATGCTCTTTTCTGGTTTCAGTATACTTGTGTTTCTTGGAAAAGGGGATTATCACTCTGTAATGATTGCTAAATATTTACAAAAATTAAGCAGAAAAAAATAGCATTTTTATTTGTAATACTTGGTACTATCTTTTGTTCTTATATTTATTTTTTTCACATTAAATTCATTCACATTAAGTACTTTATCTATATATATATAGGTTTAAATAGAGTAATTTATTTTTAAAAACTTTGTCCCATATCATTATGAACATATGTGTAATTTACCCAGAAGAGGCACTGTAAATAGAGTTCTGATATACCACACTTTACTATATCACTTTTTATGTAACAATTATTTCCCACCATACCTGAAATTCTTTTTACTATACTAAATACCTCAAGTTTACAATTACATGTCTTCTTTGACAAAAAGTTTGCCAACCATGAAAGGAAATCTAGAACTTAGAAAATAAATATTAACTTAAAATTTTGAAGGATTTTAGGAGACCATTTCCTGAGATTGTATCATATTAACAGAAAGAAAAATAACAATATTCTGGGAAATGAAATAGAGGTAAGTCTGAAATAAAAAGATGATTTTAGCTTCAAATAGTTAAAACTTGGCAGTTTCTTCAAACTCTCAACATCAATTTTTCTATATATTAAAAGTGGGCAAGAATAAAAATTCTTGAAAGTATTGTATTTGTAAGATCCAATAAGTTTTTGTTTCTTAATAGCTCTTTAAATTTACAGCTTTTACCACCATTATCTATATCAGAGTTTGGCAGCCTGTTCTCAAATGGAATAGGTAAACATTTTAGTTTTCATGGGTCATACATTGTCTCCCACAACTACTGAACACATACGCTGAAATGGGAAATAAATCATAGATAGTATGTAATTGAATGAATATGACTGTGTTCCAATAAAGTTTATTTACAAAGAGGTGGTAGGCCAGATTTCATTTCCTATGTATAGTTTGCTGACCTCTGGATGAGTTAATCTGTGGTAAATTTATACTAATAATAAAAAAAGAAGTATGAAGGAGCTGGTAATTGCATTGAAAGAGATCTCCTCCGGTAGCTCCTGTATGCTTCTGTCCTTGGATCCATCTCACTCAATCATTTCTCTCATAAATTCTGTTTTCTTCACTGTTAGCATAAGTCTTGGAACTCCTGAAACTGTAATGAGCAATAAATAGTCAAACAAATATGTAATATAGAAATTGTTAAATATAATAATGGGAAAAATATTAAGCTCAATAAGCTGCAAGGATAGAACATGCTTATTGTGCCTATGTAACCGCTACCATCTGACACAGTAGACCATTAGCAGACATCCCAAAATGTAAGAAATCCAAGTTCAGTTTATGATAGGAATGGAAAGGGAAATAAATTCCTTAAGCTATTCATTTTCATGCTCATTTTGTTGTTGTAAGAACAGAAAATGGGATCTACAGTTTTAACAGATTTTTAGGTCTATAATATTTAAAATTATACATTTTTGTGTAGAATTTTTGTTGTGTACAATATTATTAACTATGATGCATAGCACACTGTTGTACAGAGGATTTCTCAAACTTGTTAATCTGTGTTACTGAAATTTTAGACTCATTTCCCCCTGCTGTTTGTCCATGACAAGCATAATTCTAAAATTGGTTTCTATGATTTTAAGTATAATAGATAGCTCATATAAGTGGAATAACACAGTATTTGTTCTTGTTTGACTGACTTGTACTTAGTCTAATATTCTCAGGTTTCATCCAAGTTGCTTCATATTGCAGCATTAGCTTCTATTTTTTATGATTGAATAATATTCCATTCCAAAGAAGACAAATAAAAGGCCAACACGTGTCAAAGATGCTCAATGTCATTGATCATATGAAGCATACAAATTAAAAGCACAACAAAGTATCACCTCAATCCTGTTAAGATGGCTGTCATTAAAACAAACAAAAAAGGTTAAATATTGAACAAAATGTGGAGTGATTGGATTGCCTATACTCTGTTAGTGAAGAATGCAAAATAGTGACAGCTTCTATAGAGAACAGCATGGAGACTTCTTCAACAAATAAAAGTCGAACTACCATATGATGTAGTAATCCTACTCCTGAATATTCATCCAAAAGCATTAAAATCACAATCTTGAAGAAATGTTAGCACTCTTACATTCAATGCAGCAGGGTGTGCAATACCAGAGATGTGGAAACCAACTAAGGGGCCATCAACTGATGAATAAAGTGTTATTTTTAGAAAAATACAAATCAGTACATATTCTTTTGTATTTTTATTTCCTAAGATAATGCACTGGTGTAGAGTCCACTAATTGTGATGCTGTGGTGGAGTATGGAACAGGGCACTTATATAAGACTGAATTCTAGCAGGAGGTAAAGATGTATGGCCTACAGCAAAAGTTATCCCTCTTTTATTCTACTGTTAGAGAATTTTAACTGGAAATATAGCGATGCAATGGAGCTATATTTCCTGTTTGCTGAAAAATTGGGTATGTTACTAATTTCTTAACAATAAAAATGAGCAACATTATATTGGGGGTCTGGTCCTAAAAATATGAATTATGCACTTTCATGTGTTGTTTGATTTTTCATGTCCTTTTATGTGGGCAATGGGAATTCCAGCTTTGACAAAGCAAACAAGGCCACTTCTCACTAAATTAACTAGACACTTTTGTCACTATCAATTGACAATATATGGATAGGACTATTTCTAGCCTGTATTTTATTTTGTTAATCTCTGTGTTTATCCTTATGCTAATCTCATACTCTCTTTATTAGCTATATATAATAGAGTGTATCAGTATCAGGTATATGAGGTCTGACCATTAAGTTCATGGACTTGCCACCATGCCCTTATGTTGGCAGCACTGTACAAGCAACTAGGTAAGGTTTCATAACCTTGATATATCAGTGTCTCACAGTGATGCTTGTGAAGACATACGACAGCACCTTGATGGACAGTGTTCATTACTATTGTTGCATGTTTTTGTGTGCTATCATGAGAATATTGAGGCTTGAATTAGATTATTAGAGCAACAAACAAACATTAAATTCTTTATTAAACTTGGAAAGAGTGGAAGTGAAAACAAGGACATGTTAGTCCAAGTTTACGGGCACAATGCCATGAAGAAAATGGCAGTGTACAAATGGATTGAACATTTTCTTTCTGAGGGGAGAGAAGGCATCACTGATGAAGGGAAGTCAAGGCAATCAGTAACAAGCAGAACTGACACAAATATGCAAAAATGTCCCAAACTGTGCATGGGCTGACTGTGAGAAGCATAGCTGGTGAAGAGTTCCAAAACTGCTTTCAGAGGCAGACGGGGTGCTGACATCAGTGCATGGAAGTGGAGGACTTCTATGGTGATGGTAGTGATATTCAACAGTGAAGTACACAGCACTTAGTCTAAGATGAGTTCATGAACTTAATTGTCAGATTCACTTAGGGTCTTCAACTTTGCTATTTTTTTTTTTACAAGTTTTTGGCTTTTTAAGTCCTTTAATTTTTCCATTAAATATTTAAGATCAATTTATTATAATGGTCAATTTATTGTAAAAATATATACTGGGAATTTGGTTTGAAATGTGTAAAGTCTTACAAATCTTTCAGTCAAAGACATATCTCTCCAAATATTAGGATGTGTTTCATTTGTGGCATCCTATTTCATAGATGTCAGCATACATGTTGTGCATATATTCTTTTAGCTATATGCCTATTATAAGTAATATCATTTTTAAAATTTTACTTTATGTTGCTTATTGTTTTCTCTCTAGATGATTTATTTTTGAATGTTGGCACCTAAACTAATATTGCTAAACTCACTTGTAATTGCTAGTATTATTGTCTTGGGGACTTTTTTACAGTCGTCATGATTAAGAATATCATAGCAACACTAGGGCATTCAGTTAAAAAAGGAAAGGTAAATAATTGGAAATGAATTAGTTTATTCAATATCGAATAGTTAAATGTGTCAGGATCTTTTTCTGGTATTATAAATAGTTCATGACATGGGGACACTGGAGAATTAAAATTCGAGATGGCATATAGCAGAGCTGAATGTAGAGCCAGGGCAGTAACGCTGGAATGTAAAATAATCAATTTTGTATTTTTCTAAGATAGCTGCACAGGCAGCTTTTATGATGAATACAATGAAGGAGAGAGTGTCTTGGAAAATCGGTTAGCAAAATATATGACAGTCAAATCACATTCCTCTCTAACAAGGGGACAAATCATTGGCTATCACAAATCTGAGAGCCAACATCTGAAAGAAAGCATCAGAAAAAATTTAATCAAAGCAAAAGTGTCATACATTTTTAAAGTACAGTTCTTCCTTTAGAATTATTAAGCTGTTCTTTTGCCTTGAGAATTCCACATAAAATGAATTCGTAAGAAGAGGAAGATGTAATTCTTAGTTTCTTTTGTGAGCTGTATTGATAGGAAGGATACGTTTATACTTCCAATGCATTATTATATAAATCGCTCATTTGAACATTTCAAACAGAATGGAAAGTTTAAATTAAATATATTATTCCTTGAAAATGAATTTGATTAATATTTTCTATCTTTAGAGTTTTAAATGGTTGTAGAGATCTGTATGGTTTTAGACAAGAAAGACTGTCCTTGAGAAAAATAGAAAGAAAAAAAAAAAACTGTAACCAAGTAGAGTGAAGTTCTTTCTCCCTTACTCTTTACTTGGCTTCCTCATTTTGTGTGCAGAGACTGGCTCACACACATCTATGAGACACAAGATTTATAAAACAGTACATACTGTAAATAATTGCATGCTTTTTAAGTTTGTATGTGGTTGTCTGTCAAAAGTTACAATGCCATAGAGAAACAGATGGCACAGCACAAATTACTATTGTGCAGTGTGGAAGAGTGAAAAAAAAAAAAAGAAGAAGTAGTTTGGATCTGACCAAGGTTTTAGTCTAGTTTGGAGCTTCAAGTATTTATCCTAGTGATTTAGTTATGAAAATCTTAAAGCTAGACTTTGGAGTTTGAATCACAGCTTCATAATATGCAGCCCATACATGACTGATTTGAACAAGTTACTTACACTGACTTGATAGACAATTATTTCCATGACTAAATAAAGTCATGGTGAAGATCTAATATAAAATACAAAACAGTGTTTTAAAATATTTACTAAGGTCTGTCATGGCTGTTCTTGTTATGATTATTCATATAAATTTTTTACAATCCTGCTTAGAAATCAGACTTATGAAGTCCTCCTCCCCTTTACAGACAATCTTTGCCTTCATCACTGGCTGGCTTTGTTTTCTGAGACAAGTCACATAACCCTTCGAGAGTGTGTCTTCATCCATGAAGTGAGTACAAAGGGAGTCATAATATTTAGTATCTTTCAAACTGTCAAGTTCTCTAATGAATAAAAAAGAATATAAAACAGAAAATCTTTACGCTTGGTATTGCTGATGTTTTGAGAGGAACTTGAGAAGAAGCAGCGTGCTCGCTGAAGTTGTCAAATCTGCTGGGACTCAAGTTTCTGCTCAAAGTAAATTCTGATCTTCTGGTTATTTGTGACATGTTGTTCATCTACTGATGAATGACCCAACATTCCAGTGGGAAGGCCATTAGAACAATACACATGTGCACGCATGCACAGTGCACTACAGAGTCACAATTATTTGTTGTACTGAGTTGGGGGTATTTTGTAGACTTTTTGTAATAAAGCTGTGGTATTAAAACTGAAAAGTTAAAGGTAAAATGTAACAGTTTGTCACAATTATGTTTCATATTGGCAGGTGTTCTGAACTTTCTGTTTGATAACTAGACATATAAATTTCAGTTCTTAAAGCTTTGCAGCCAATTTAAGGGCTCATTTATTTCACTGACAGCAAGATGTATGTGCAGCCTCACATACTGGATGTCTGGGGCCAAAATCGGCACTTTGTTGCTTGCTTGTCTCACGGGGAGTAAATAGTAGCAATTTTTCAGCATAGGCATGCTAGCACAAGGTGTTTAGCCAATAAATGAGCATAAGATGACCTGTGGTGTCCTGAAATTACTAAAATTCATGAATAATAAAATGATCTATAGATTGTTAGCAGAGGGCTACGGCACAGGCTAATTTGCAGCCAGTGAAGCTTTACAGGATAATTTATAACTTTTGAAAATTTAATGACTTCATCAATTTTTACCTATTTTTTACCAATATAATCTCCTGAATACCACTTTCAGCTGTGATTTCCTCATACAAAAAAATCTAAGTCACTTACACGTTTAGGTTATTAAAATGAAAGTTGCCTTATTTAGATTTCTTGATCGTTTCATAGAACCCAGAAAATAATACAGGAGAAAAATGTAGTGGTTGAATGTGTTTTGTTTGAATAAGACAATTTGCACAGGAAAATATGTAATTACCCCATGAAAAGAACTTTGGGTTTATAGTACACAGTTAGTTATGTAGTTGGTTGTTATTGTTTGAGGGACAGGCATTCACTTTAAACCATGAAACTATTCACTATTTAAAGTGTTCTTTCAAAACATTTAAATGACACCTTTTGTTCTCTCACTAAAGACATAATTGCTTTAAAATTCCAGAATATGCCTGGATGCATGCTTTCTCTTTCATAATATATGTATAATTTATAGCTAGATTGATTAGATCAATTATTAGACTGCATTTAAGACCTTGGCTTTATGATTCTATTATTTTTTTCTGAATATTCTTGTGGCTAAATAAATAGATTTATATCATTGTCTTGTATATAAAAATATATATACATGTGAATAATGCAGCTTTTTAAACAGAACCACATTCTTTAGATTTTTTTCTCAATAATATAGAATTTACTGATTGATTATAAATAGGGTTATTGAGAGGAATCAAAGTATTTTCCCTACACTGTCTGAACAAGTTAGTCAACAACCTAAAGGATACAGGTAATAGCAGAATGAAATCTTTATATGCACATATAAAGCAACAAGAACCTCGGAGTTGACCCACCTCCCTACATTAACCACCTCCTTGAGTTGACCTAATTTTCATAGACTAGAGGTGCATCACATGTATGTATCAGTCAGGACAGTAGGCCTAGTTCCTTAAGTTGACCACTTCTGTATTTTGACTAGTTTATTATAGGCCTTTGGATGGTCAGTTTACAGAGCTTCTGCTGCATTTTCATTTGTGATACCTGAAATCTAACATACCGATCAAAATAAAGTTTTGTAGCTGTACTTAGACCAGTGAGATTACCTAAATGTGGTGTATTGGTATGTGGACCTACTTATACTGTACTTATTTTTAATGATACATTTATTTTCTGAATTGCTGCTATCTCCTATACCAGCATTTGATAAAACGGAATCAAGATAAGTAATAAGTAGTCTGAAAATCAGGTCTATGTTACTGCTATTTCATTCCCTGGTCCTCAGTTTTCTTAACTGTAAACATAACATACTAATAAAATCCATCATCGTCACTTTCCTGTTTGTGAATACAGACAATGCATATAATGGCCCTAAAATTCTCTAATTATATTTTTCATGAAACAAAGAGACTACTGGCTCATAAGTGAAGTACCTAAACATAATTATTCTGCAAAGAATGCTAATACATTTTTAAAATAGAAGTAGAGAGATAGAAATTGATGGGGAGAGTGAGAGCTGTTTAGAGATGTTTAGAGAGAGAATAATTTATTTTAAAGTTACTTATCCTAGAATAATTTTAATAACATTTTTCAGTTGCCAAAAATTATTAACTGTGAATGGGACTTGTCAGAAAGGGATTTACGAACCAAGAGAATCAGGTTGAATTATTAATAGTCAACAACTTAATTCGGATATTTACTCTCTCTGAGCTCTTTGTTGCATGAGCAAGCTGAGCTATTTTAAGGTTCTGGGATGGGACAGATGAATTAATTAGGGATATAATTGAACAAGCAATACATATTAAGAAACGCAGTCTCCAGGATGAGTGGATGTGCCAATATAATAAAGTGAACTTTTTTTAATAAAAAAGAAATACTGTCACAATTTATTTCACCACATATATGATGGACTATCAGTAAACATAGTTTGCTATGTGGGGACCCTTACTTGAATCCTCACCTGTCCTTTCTGAAATTTTTCATTTTCCTCTTCTATACTGGTTCATTGGTAAAATATCTTTCAGACGTTTTTCATTATTATACAAAATACTTTTGTGCATAGTAAAAAACTAGATGTTAACATTTTCTAAAATTGCAAATCAGAGAGGAAAACTTATAATTTTTGTTGTTGTTTCAACAGAAAAAATAGCAACAAATAATATGGGAGAGTTCTTATTCTATCTCCTGCCTCTAAGTTTTTTTCTCTTATCTTATTAATATTTCTCCTATAGCATCACTACAGAAAGAAGTGGACTTTATTTATTTGATTTAATATCTATAATCATAGGGAAAAACTTGATGTGTTTGGCTTGGATATATTTCCCCTGTGTCTAGCAGGCAAATTAGTGTAGTTAGCAGTCCCCAACTAACATCAAGTAAGGGAGGAGAGGCAGAGTTCCAGGTGTTGGCACTTCTCTGTCACTCAGTCTGCCTAATTCACCTTCTTTCTGCTAAAATTAATCATTATCTATGATGTCTCAGGTCTTTCCCTGGAATGTTGCATATCTTAGAAATTATCACATATCTTATAGTCTAAATATCCTTGAAGTAGGAATTTTCTATAATGTTGAAAATTGGACATCATCTTGGCCTATTCAGGATTTTACTGTCATCATACTACAATAGATTTGGCTATGTGGAATCTCTTGGTTGGAGGCCTATGCCAGATGCCCTGCTAGGTTATTTTCTATAATGAAATTTCTGCACATAAAGGCTTCATGTCTGGATCTATTCATCTATCCAAGGCAGGGCCTAATCCTTATGGAAGACCTTAAATATTCACCTGTTCTTCCTGTCAGCAGTTCTTCATTTTCCACCTCTAAGTTGGTTCATTGGTAAAATATCTTACATTTGGGGAATGACTTCCAAAAAGGAATTGACTAAAACCCAGAGTGCTGGTATGACTCACCTGCCTGATAGACAACATTTTCTACTATGCTGTGTCTCATTTGCGAACAAACTTTTATCAGGCAATCATGTAAAATAACTGGATCTGGGAAAAGCCCTTCTACTCTAAAATGTTGTAATACTTCCACTCTGATTCCTATAATACACTAAATTTTTAAGATACGCCAAAAATATCAATTGAAGGCAATTTAGCAAGAAAAAAGAATATAGGTATGATCATTATAAATCTAAATTAAGTGATTATAGACACACTTATGAGACCACAGGTCTTTGCTGGTTTTGTTTCCCTCTATTATTTTCTTATAGCATCTTTAAAAAGGTAAAAAATATGTTTAATGTTCTCATATTTTGAGTCCCCTACATATTTGACATTGATGGGCATAAATTCAATAGCACGAAGGCCAAAAACATGGTTAAAGTCCAAAAAAAACAACATGAATATTGCAGTTTTCCTAAATTTGGAGTTAAATGATTCTTACACTCCTTATCTTATGTTGCCTCAAAGTTACACACTTTAGATTTAATGGTTGTCACTGTGACATTTTCAGCTATTAATTCCTCTTTTAATGATGATTATTTTGTCTTAAAAGTAGAAGCCATCATAGAAAATGTGTGGGCACATCCAAAGGAAAAAGACCATGTCGTAGTCAGGCCTTGATGAAAGAAAACTGGAAACAAGGATATAAGTGTCTCTAGGACTTGCTGTCTCTCCTTTGTTAAAGATTTAAGATTCACCTTCATCTTTGGCAATAGAGAAAAGTGTGCCATTATTTTCTTGGTTCCAATCTGAACACTATTTAAGATAGACCCCTGTAGGAATGGCCATTGAACTTCTCATGTAATTGTTTCCTTGTAGACTCTGTGTGTTGTTGTATTTCTTTTTGCACAAAACTTCCTTTTGCAGTCTGTAAACATCGTGCCTCAGATTTAACACATTTACTAATTGCTAGATATTAATTCTAGTATCTGATTCACACTAACTTACCATTGTGAATGAAATTTGAGGATGCAATATATTATCGTGGAGATTGGGATAAATGATCACAAAATTTCCTACTAAAAACAAAGCACAACAACAATAAGAAACTCTATTATATTTTCATGCTCTTATACATTGTTTTCTAAGTTAGGGTACATGTACTTCTCCCCACGTTCTCTGAGGTTCCGCTGTCCTAGCATCTTCTTAACAAGAGTACTTTCATTAAATAGTTGATAAACACAAATTTTTAAAGGAGTTCACATCCAAATTTTATGAATATGAAAGTATGTTCAGCTTCCTAATGCTACTAATAATTCTAGCAAATTTCTTTGTTTATTGATACATTTTAGATAGAGAACAATTTTATAAGCTAATGTTTACATAATCATAAGTTTATGGTGCATATACAAAAATATATAAAAGTTGCGATATAGAACTCATTGCTATTTTGAGAAATGATTATTAGTACATTTAACAACTAAAGTGTTTTTGTCTCCTGATAAAGATTTACATCAATCACAGTATCTAAAGATGGAAAAAATTAGTAGTAAAATAAGGACAATTTTAGGGTTCCATTTTGAGCTATTCAAGTTAAATCTCTTTGGAAAACATCAAGTATAAATTATGTAAAGATAGTCATGATTTACCTTTATTATTTTTATCTGCAAGATTAGCTATTTTTTTGCCTCCCCTCAAAATAATTACTTAATTTAAAACTCTTCGTTAGAAATTGTCAACATGTGTTATTCCTTAAATAGGCTACTTATGTGCCAAGATACTAATCTCCTCAGCTTCCCCAGCTTCTCTGGAGGCCTTAGTTTGATTCCTTGATGTGTGTGAGCAATCATTTTAGTTTCTCACACCCTCGTACATAGGTAAAATCATTACTTTCCAGGCATAAGTTGCTTCTTACTTTTCTCCTTGCTTGAAAAAGATATTGCGGAAAACTTTCTTAAGATCTGCCTAAAATGAGTGACACTGAAGAACAATTTTGCTAAGCTGAAGCAAACAGTGTCACAGGATTGACTAGGAGGGACGGGAACTCATTTATTTCTCTGAAGATTACCGTGCCTTTTCTATATGTATGTATGTATTTGTGAAACCAATTGCAGAGTCAAAGTAGGTCAAATGGAATGTCCTTTCCAGTTTGATTGACACATATTTTGTATTCAACAAACATTCTTATCTTTATCCCACCATTTAAAATAAAATACTATGACTTGATTTGGAAGATTTAGCAAGTGTGTTGAGGTGAGCATGATTTGGGTGCAGCAGAAGAGAGGCCAGAAGAATTTACCATAAATACTCTCTCCCTCCTCAAAAACCTTACCCAACAAGTTCAATCTAACAGATGCAACATGATACTTTCCTCTGGATCCTGCTGTTCTTTTGCCCTCCTTTTTGTTTTTAATATTTTTAAAACTTTATTTTAGTATGTTGTGGAGATGCATACATTTTCATTATATAGTTTGATTTTGTAAATTTTAAGTCAAACTTGGAGGTTTGCCCTCACCCAGAAAGTGTGTAATGAACCCATTACTTGTTATGATGATTCAAACAATGCATGGGGCATATAATCACACTTTTCATTAAGTTTTGCAGACATTTTCTTTTATCCATTATTTACTATAATTGTATTGTTCTCACTCCTGCTCAATTGATTTAATTGAGTATAATTTAGATTCATTTGTATGATTCCTCTAGGATTTATACATCTCCTTATACTGACACCTACCTTACAATTCATACCTTGTATCTACGAAAAATGAAATTTTGTCTTACCTTTGATGAGGTGTAATTTACTATCTATGTCCCTTGGCTGTGGCACAGAGACAAAAGCTTCCACTCTAAATTTTACACCTTAGTTATCTTATAACACAGGGGTTAGCTTATATTTACAAATTCTTAAATTCATATATAAGTTCACTGTATTCAAATCTTTAACCACCATCCTTCTATAGGCAATAGAAAGATGATAATGTAAGTGAAAATATATTTTAGTCTCTTACTATACCCTGAATGTTACAGCACCTTTCCTTAGAATGAGGTAATGCTCAGTACCTATTCATTTTTCCCAATACTTTGGCCTTAGTAAGTGAAACTGAAATTGTTACACACGGAAAGTGATAAATTACACTGTATGCTATTACTATCTTAAGGTCATTCTAATGAATTGTATGTAGTTTTAGAAAAACCCTGACAATATTTCTTCCTTTCTCAAATTTGTCATTTCTCAAGTACCTAGGAAAATATCTTTTTTAGGCAAGACGAGTGTTATTTATTTATTTTTCTATAAGTTTAGGAAAGAAGTTACTGAAAAAGCAGTTACAACTCATAAAAGTACAGAAGGTACTAATTAATCTTAACTTGACATGTATTTGCTGTTTGGAAGATGAAGAATTATGATTGTAATTGAAATATGGTAGGCCAAATCCTATTAATGTTCAAATAATCCCATAACTGACAGTACACTCAGGGAAAAGATCTTGACCTTGAGTTTACTCCATTATATGTTACAAAAATGAAAGGAATGTTAATATTGTAGCTAAACTGAGCAACTTTTTGATACAGGGGTATGAAAGTCGAACTCCTTTGCCTCAACCAGAGACAGTTATAAAAGCTCATCTGAACTTCAGGATGGAGAGGCACTCGGGAGCTTTTCGGGGTCATTTTCACCGTCCATTCAGCCCAATTCTGACTTTTTCACTTACTGTCCTCTGAGATTCTGTTTCCAGTCCCTGATAAACCTTTGTGTGTCAACCTCCATCTCAGAGTCTGCTTTCTAGGGAACCCAAACAGTGGCATACAGGAAGTGCTCACAAAAATACAAACCTTATAATACTGGTGGGCAAGACCAAAGAAATTCCTTAAATATTTGTAAAAAAAAAAAAATCGAAATTTTTGATTGGAATGGGTAGCACTACAAGGGAAATCACTGTATTCACATATGTTAAAAATTTACAATGTATACTTTTTCCTTAAAAAACACACTGAGGGAAGCATGTGAACAAATAATACGCGAAAAGCTATGGGAGATGATATGGTCCTAAATTCTACCAGTTATTTATATACAAAATATATTCGAATAAATTCTCTGTCATGAAGACATTTAAAATAGCCCCATTTACCATTTTGGAATTCAACATTGACTACATTTGCATTTAAAAAATTCAAAAATTGAACGTGTAACATGATAGTTTTAATGAATAAAGACACAAAAGTGACTTCCATTATTGAAAGTAAAGGTTTTTGAAAATAAATAAATTACTGCTTCCTATTGGATTTTTCTTGCTTCAGGTATGTTCTCTTTTCTTGGAATTTGTTTATGGTTCTAGGTTTAGTATCACATAAAATTAAAGCAATAAATGGTATAGTCTTTGGGGAAAAAATATTGACTCCTACTTTTGCTCATTTATGTTAGGAACCCAAATAAATAAAAAGAGTTAAATATATAAAATTCAAGATGAATGCGACAAATTTAAACTAAACAGGCCTACCAGCCTTATGTTGTCTGTGGTGCTCTTTTTAGAACTGATAAAATGGGCTGCCAACAGAGGAGCCAAATTATAGCCTGTCTTATTTCCTGTCTCCAGTCAGTTTCTCATCATTCCTTTAGTAAAGCAACTCCGATGACAGCCAATTTACTGAGAAAGTTTGCAAAACCATGTGAAAAAGCAGATTGTACATATATATATATATATATATATATATATAAATTTAAATAGAACTAATTTATAAATTGGAATGAACAAATTTAGCTAATGGGAATTTGTCAGGATAAATAAAGTAACATGTAAATAGTATACCATGTAGCAAATACTTAAAAGTGGTGCCTTCTATTACTACATCAAAGCACAATAATAATAACACTATACTCTTTCAGGAGGGTAGTACAACCACTGCTGCTTTGGGATTAAATTTAACAGTGACTGACACTAACAAATGCTCTCTTTATACACATATTATTTTTGCTGTGATCTTTATATTAATTTCAGAGAGATATAGTCTTTATTATCTCAGAAAAATTAACAATTCTTTCAGCGGACTTTGAATAGTCCAGTCTCTACATTTAAAGCCCTCGTCTGACCCAAAGTGTGAGGTGACACTGTTTAATTGAATTTTCCAGCCTGTGGACCTAAATGAAATAAATGTTCAGGTGTTAGAAATACAAAGCAATCTGATATGAATTATTATAAGTGACTTTAGGCACCAAGCAATGGAAAGGGCATCACAGGTTTCTAGTTCTGGGCAGCCACTCATTTTGAAAGTGATTTTATAATATTTCTCAGCTTTTTAAGTGAAAAATTAATGTTACATGAGATTAATCCACTTACATCTGTCTCTGCTTCATATGAATACTGTAACAACCATATTAAATTTTGGAGGCTATTTAGTCATGGTTCTCCAGAGAAACCAAACCAATACCAAAGGGAGAGATAAATAGTGAAATATGTTAACAGAAAGATAAGTAGAGAGATAAAGAAAGACAGACAGATGGTTGATAGACCTAGAGACATGAGAGAAAATGGATTAGGAGAGTTGGCTTGTGCAATATGGATGCTGAGAGGTCCTACCACATGCAGTCAGCAAACTGGAGATCCAGAGATACTTGTAACACGATTCAGTGATTCCAGAAACCTCAGAACCAAGGAAGCTGAGATGGTGTAACATTCAATATGATTCCCAAGATCTAAGAACTTATAGGGTTGGGGGGAGGTTGGTGTACATCCTGGAGTACAAAGGTCAGGTCTGATGAAAGTCTTCGGAATTAGACAGTGATGATAGACGCACAGTCTTTGAATATACTAAAAGTTCTAAAAATACTAAACCTCATTGAACTTTACACTTTAAAAGGGTAAATTTTTATGGCAGATGAATTACATCTCAATTTAAAATGTGGGAACATATATCATAGTATCTTGTGTCTGTGCATGTCTGTATGTGTATTTATGTGTAGGTCTATTACAGAGATCTGAAATCTGGGAATCTGATAATTAACATTTGGAATCCCCTTACCTGTAGGTGCTTGTGGAAGTTGTAAGAGCTAAAAACACTTCAAAATGATGTATAAAGAAAAAGTTGGATATTTTAAGGTATGAACTTTGAGGAGTATCCATAATTAATAGGAAAAAAAAAAAGAAGCAGGGAAACTTCCTAGGAGAAATTTTACAGTAAATTTCACTGCAGTCCCCTCTTTGTGTGATCCTTGATGAGAAATAATCAATATAGATGTCCTTGTGTATAATTCAATGGGCATATCTTTTCCACTTCTAAATGAAACCTTGTTAACAGTATATTTAGATGAATTGTCCATTCATCTGATGATTAAATTCCTAACCGACACCAACAGTGCATCTTCTTTGTCTGTTCTAGATAGTTTTCTATGCACTCAAAATTTAGTCTTAAAAAAAAAATCACTGCTATTCATTGAGTTTACATTTTGGTGAGGGTGAACAAGCTATATGTTAATTGCCTATATTAAAAATCTACAGTATTGGTTCAGCACCTGTAGCTCAGCAGCTAGGGTGCAAGCCACATACACCGAAGCTGGCAGGTTCAAATCCAGCCTGGGCCTGCCAAACTACAACAACTACAACCAAAACAAAACAAAGCAAAACAAACAAACAAACAAACAAAAAAAAAAAACAGACAGGCATTGTGGCAGACACCTGTAATCCCAGTTACTTGGGAGGCTGAAGCAAAAGAATCTCTTGTGAGCTGTGTTGCCATGGCACTCTCCCCAGTGTGACAGCTTCAGACTATCTCAAAACAAAAACAAAAACAAAAAACAACTGTGTTTCACATGGTAATTAATATTATAAAAAATATATATAAAGAAGAGAAATGGATAAAGGTACTGAGGCCATGATGGGAGAGGCCGGGGATTCCATTTACTTTTTAAATGTACTTTTAAAAAGAGTATAATTTCAAATACAAGTGTCTAAGGAGGGCTAAACGGAAAGGAACATTTGAGTAAAGACTCACAGGTCATGATGGAGCAAGGAAAATGAGTGTTTGGGGAAAAAATTAATGTCAGGCATAGGAAAAAAAGGTATTAATGCCTTGTGGCAGGAATATACATCTAATAAACTATAACTTGGAATAGAAACAGATTCTGCTTTTTATGAACTACTTTCTATATTATCAATCCATCATTCTTCAAAGTATTATCTTGTCATACTTAATTTGTATTTAGGTTACTTTGTGATTTGGGGTTCATAGATCATCAAATATAGGTTTTCCAGTGGCGATTTTCTCAAGACTAGCCACAAACAATTTTACTTGGATCACCAGCTGCTCCAAGGTCACAGGTGGCCCTTCAGGTCCACAAGTGTGACCCTTAAACTGAGTACAAACTTCATAGAACCAATCCTAAGAGATCTGGATTCAGTAGAGAGGTTGTACTCAGAGATTGAGAAGGCCCCCTGTGGTCCCAAAGCCACGGTTTCCCACGCAATTGTCTCATAGTTCTCTCTCTGTCTCTGTCTTACTAGTGGAGTGAGAAGTGTTTAAGGTATTAACCCCGCTGTGTATTCCTAATTAACATTAATGATATTAATATTTGTAACTTTCTATATCATCAAGTAATAAAATTACACAATGCAATTTAAAAAGGAACATCACCTATACATGTAGAATAAACTTTCAGCAATCCATAATGTATGAATCAAGGGCATTAGGCTAGTATTTTTATTAGTCTAAACAATATATTACCTGTCTTTGCTTGCATTCTTCATGAATCAATGTAATTAATATAAAATTATAAAATATAAGGCTAATGCTGTTTTCACCAATTATTTCTCCTTTGGTGTTAAGTAATAGCAACACCAACTTCTCACATTTTCAGCAGTTATAAAAGAAGGCAGGTAGCTTATCTACAGCAAGTTTCTAAGGTAAAAATAGTAAAGCAATTTGCTACCACAGAATGGTTTTTAAGTCACTTGCTTTTATATGTAAAATTAATTAAACAAGCAAGATCAAAAGTTCACACACAGTTTTATTTCTTTTGCCCAATGTAGCATATTATTTCTCTTTAAAAACAAGAATACTTCATTGTAAATTTCCTTTTATTTTCTCCTCTTAAAATATTTTAAAAGTTCAGTTAAGTATGTCTAACATTATGTGAAAATATTTTTTTCTCCAGTAGTGATTTGTGTATAGGTAATATATTTTTGCATATCATATAAAACTCATTCTGTCTTAACCAGAAAGATTTTTCTATGAAAAAACATGCTACGAGGAGTTTGAATTTTGCAAACATTAAAAAGACAATAACAATGACGCTAAGTTGTAAAACATAGGTATTTTCCATAATAACCTTGAAGATACTCCTCACACAGAGGAAAAAATATAACTTTCCATGACAAGTGTTTCCCGGATATTTGCACTGGAAAAACACAGCTTACTTATGCCTCTTTCTTTCATCCTACTTCATGATGATAACCACAATTAAGGTCAAAGTCCATAACTAATTAGGCATTTTAAAGGAAACTGAGTTTCGTTACTTAAAAATGTTAAGGTGAAAGAAAAGCAAGCCTAACTCCATTTGATATAATTCTCTTTCCTGAGAATCAGTGGGGAGGCAAAGCAGGTCTAATTCCATTCTGTTGTTTTGCTACATTTTATTGCATTTAAAAAAACGGGTTCCACTTGCCTCCCCACCCATTTCATGGTATTTTAAATGTACCTGGTTAGAACTGTTAGAATTATTACTATTGTGTAGAAAGTCACAAACTACCTGTGTGATAACAACCTTCGTGATTTTACTTAACTGTTGTTTTCGTTTCTGTGATTATGTTTACTCGCCCCCTGGAAAAATGTTACCTTATAAAAGTCAGAGCCTCAGACAACTGGGGGCTGCTCTCAGAAACCCCATGTTGGGACACTGAGGCAGTAACTGGCCAGCTCTTCAATAAAAGGACTCTTCTTTAATTCGACTTGTCTGGTGGTGTGGTCTTTGAGAGACTCCTGGGCATAACAAAAAAATATTATAATATTTTATCTGCTTAAATATTCTTTTGTAAAAATTACAAGGCTCTTGCTAGCCAAATCCCTACTGACTAGCTGTTGGAAGACCTTGGCACTGTAGAGGTTCCGATAGATCTCCTTAAAATATTTTATTAGCTCATGTGAAAGACATATTAATATATAAGAACTACCATATTATCTTCTATATTTATGGTTTTTGTCCTTTATAAATATCCTTATGACTATTTATTCAGGGCCCAACAGCTGAATGAATGGCATTTAATAGTTGTAGTGAGGGAAACATATGCTTAATTAGCATAAAATAAACAAAAAAGTTTACTATGATCAGAAGATATTATTTCAGTTAAATCTGTATTGCTTGAATTATATTGAAATATATTATATTTAATATATTTAATATATTATATTATATTTCTTCTAATATAAGAAAATAACTTATTTCACAAAAAATTGTTATAAAAATTCCATTTATATGACTTTTTGACACAGAAGGTCATATTTTCAACATTGTATATCCACCATTATGTAAAAGTATAAGTAAATTTTTAAAAGTCTTTGCTTTATATAAATCATTTTAACATTTAAATTATAATTTTATTTTTAAACTTGCTTTAGATTGCCACTAGATGGAGCCAGTAAACTTTACAATTTTTCTTAATACATTTTTGTCCTAGTTGTATATATTGATAAATTTTTAACTAAAAATCCTGAAAATATTTCGACACTTAAAATTCTTAACTGTGTGTTGGCATAAAAAATTAATTACCAATCTAACTAGTGGCAAGATATTAGTGCAAAAACAAAAAATTGTTACAACAAATACCTGAGTAATTAAAATGTATCAGGACAGAATATGTAATTTATGAACAATCAGGAGAAAAGATAAATGATAATTAGCAATTACACCAATGTGTCAATGAATATTGAATTGCCTTGATAGAAATATATTGAATGTACCTAAATATACTCTATATATGTACTAAATTTTTAGTTACTGATATCAATTGAAAACTGGTAAATTATAAATGAAACCTATTTTAAATATTTCCATTTAAAAATTATTTCTAGTGACCAGCAGTAATCAGTTAATTCGCAATTTGTGTTGGCATTTTATTTCTTATAATAGGCTTTATCTGGACCTTTATCAAGGACAAACTGAGGAAGCAATTAAGAAATAGAAAATGCATAGTGGTGCTCATAATAAACTTTTTCTGACTTCATTTAGATTTGATTTTGTCCAATACATCTAATTCCCAGAATTAGAAACCCTGGTTGATAATAAGCTCTATAAAAGAAAAAAGCAAGTAGGAACAGTGTCAGGATAAAGTATAACATTCTTGAATATTTTTATAACTTCAATTTATAGGCTGAGAGATTGAGACTTAAAAAAATTCGATAGCTTTCTCCTAAATAAATAGCCTATAGAGCTCACTTCTGATCTGAAATACCATGCTCTTAGTCCTTATTCAAAATACTACCATGACTAAAACGTGGAGAGTAATTGGCAGTGTGAAAAACAATGACAAAAACTTAAAAAAAAAAAAAGTCTAGACCATTAATGGCCAGTAATAACATGGAAACATTTTTCCCCGTGTTGATGATAATTGTAGCCACTGTAATTGACAAGGTGATACATGGAGAGTATGAAGATTCAGAATTTAAAAAAAAAAAAGGAAAGAAAGAAAGAAAGAAAAAGACAAATGGCAAAGAAGCACCATCTATATTAGTTTCCTAGGGCTGCCTTAACAGGGGACCACATACTGGAGTCCTTAAAACAATAGAAAGTTATGTCTCATACTTCTGAAAACTAGAAGTCCAAAACTGCAGTGTTGGCACAGCAATATTACCTCTGAGACTTTGAATTGAATCCCTTCCTATCCCTTCCTACCTTCTGAGGGTGGCCAGCAATCCTTCACATTCCTTTGCTTGCAGATATGTTGGTTCAGTCTCAACCTCCATAGGCACAAAGCCTTCTTTCTTCACATCATCTTACCTCTGTCCTGGTCTGTGTGTGTATCCAAATCTCCTCCTTTTACTAAGACACCAGTTCTGTTTGACCAGGATGCACACTAATAAGCTGAAGGTGATTAACTGGAAAGATCTTACTTCCAAATAAAATCATGTTCAAAGTTAGTAGATGTTAGGATTTCAACTTATTATAAGAAAAAATGCAATTCAAATCACAAAGCCATTGTCTTCATCCATTTGTGATGCCATAACAAAATACCCTGGATGGAATAATTTATAGGGGAAAATATTGAGGTTGGAAAGGTCAAAATGAAGACACTGACCATTTTGGCATCTGGTAAAGGCCCATTTCTTATAGATGGTCATGTCTCAGTGTCCTCACATATTGGAAGAGTGAGCAAAGGGGCAATGAAGAGCAAGGCGTCTATCATCTCTTTTAGAAGGACACTCATCACACCCCCGAGGACTCTGCACTAGTGACTTGATCATCTTCTAAAGGTCTCATTTAATACTATCATACTGTTGATTCAATTTCTACATTCATACCATAGAAACAAACTTTAAACAAAGAAACATTACTGTGTGATGTCTAGTGGAAAAATCTACTCAGAGATGTAGATGTGATAAAGTTGATCAATGCTACAGATTTTTATTTTTTTATTTTATTTTATTTTTATACCTGACTTGGGTTTTATTTCATTTATTTATTTTTATTAAATCATAGCTGTGTACATTAATACTATCATAATCCATCTGGTTAACATAACTTTTATGTCATTTTCTTATTGTGTTAAGACATTTATATTCTACATTTAGAAAGACTCACATGTACCCCCATGGGATAAACCATAGACGTGATCCCACCAATTGCTCTCCCTCCACCCATCCTCCCCCCTCCCCTCCCCTCCCTCTCCCCTTTCCCCATATTCTTGGGCTAAAATTGGGCTATGGCTTTCCTATGAAAGCTGTAGTTTCATAATAGGGTTGAGTAAATTGGATATTTTTTATTCCATTCTTGAGATACTTTGCTAAGAATATTCTCTAGCTCTATCCATGTAAACATGAAGGAGATAAAGTCTCCATCTTTCTTTATGGCTGCATATTATTGTACAGATTTTTAAATAAACGGTATGATGTTGAACTCTTACTGTTGACTTTAGCAGCAATGAGGCTAGTGATCCTGGCAAGAGTTGTTTAAAGGAAAAGAGTAAATCTAGTAGAACAAATTTTTGTGAGCTCCCTATTAAATGGTTTATTTTCTCAGGAATCTTGATTTTTAATGGAAGACAATATTGCTGTTGCTTAAGGTGGGACAGATACGTGCAATTTTTAATTGTTATGTGAAAAAAAGAGTAGAGAGAGAACATATTTATATGTTAAATGTAAAAAACAAAATTCACTAACTGATCATGCTGAGATGGTATTAGAGAATTTAAATGAAAATGATTTTCTTTGATCAAGTCTTCACAGAACATCAGAATTTTGGCACATTCCAATGGTGCACTTCAGTACAATAAGTGTGATTATTTTCTGGAAATGAACAGTAAAATTAACTTTTTTTTTCTTTTTTGTTTTTGGTCAGAACTGGGTTTGAATTCACCACCTGTGGCATATGGAGCTGGTGCCCTACTCCTTTGAGCCACAGAACCCACCCTGGTAAAATCAACTTTTAAATGGAAGTGAATCTAGGGAAGTACATGACTGGGAAAGTGTGGAAGGTTTGAATTATAACTGTGCAAAAAGAATGAAATAACTGAGTAAAGAAACAGAATATGATTGCCTTAAGTGTCCAGCAGTGAGTGGCCATTTATTTATAAAGACCATAGTTGCACACAGTAACACAAGTATAGATTGGAAATATCCCAAAATTAGACTGATGGCCATTTGGGCTCATTTGTAATTATGTTAACTAGTAAAATTATTGTGGAGACAGATGTAAATAATAAGAGATTATACACAATGATTGGTATAAACAAGAAGGAAAGTATAAAAGTAAAAATACACAGAGTCTGTAATTCTATAAAATCAGTCCACATTACTCTCTAAATAAATAAAAAACTACTTAGAGACATGTATTACAATTTAAATATTTTAAATATAAAAATACGTGAATGTATCAAAGTGAACTTTTGATTTTATCTTAAAATACCTAAGTAATATAAAATTATAAATAATAAAGGTTTAGCACTTGTAACTGTATGCATATGGATAACTATGAGATATTTGATTTTCTTTTGAAAATGATATTATATCAGGACAATCCTCAGAGACAATATAGAATAACTTCATTTTAAATCAGGATTTACAGTTATATGGTGACATATGTAAAGAAATGTAACATTTTTGTAGGACACTCAGAGTATGTAAAAATAGCCTACATCAATCATAGTCATAATAGTGAGAGGGATCACAGGCTAAAGCAGAACGAGTTAATAGGCTCTTGGTATAGAACATTGTTGATGACTCTTTGCATCCTCATTTGAGAGCTGTTTTTTTTTTTTTTCTTTTTGATATAAATGTCAGCAACCTAGAATTTGACCTCAGGACACAAAAGCTTAGCACTGGAGGTGAAGCTCCAATTTTTTTAGTTAAATTTGTAATTATGTCTAAGCATCCAGAGATAAGAACACAAGTAAAGAAAAGGGCAAATTCATCATTATCACTTGTGACCTACCCTATCACTTAGGAACTGTAGAATTAATTATGAAATCAAGATATAGTTGTCACAGTGGATTGTTCACAGGTCAAAGAAAAGAAAAATACAGAGAAGTTTGCTATAAATGATAAGGTATAAAAATGAACACATGAAAAATAGAGAAAGAGATAGCTAAACAAACTCCATTTAGTTGGATGATGATAGAAAGCAAGGGAGCTAAAGTTATTCATTTTTGGTTAGGTATTTTTAAAAACCAAACCAAAAATTTTAAATGCTGAGCCTTTAAATAAAATATTATTTCAGTAAGGTGTGCAGAGCACAAGTGAAAATGAAACCCATTTTTATTTTTTTTAATTCTCAATTCATGAAATATAAATCCTTCTATTTTAAATTCATTCATTTAGCAGAGTGCTCTATAAAAAGTGTTGGAAGTTTACTGTTAAAAGAAATAAAGAATTATTCCTTTTTATTTGGTTGGGTTTTTTTGTTTGTTTGTTTTTGTTTTTGCTTTTTGTTTTTTTTTAGTACTTATGACTCCTACTATAACAAATACTATATTGTGAAATATGCTCTTGTGTATAATGAATGTATGTCTTTGGCCCAAGCTTTCAGAAAAATGCCCCAGGAGAAACTGACTGGCTGTCAGCCAGGGAAGACACATGTGGGGAAGGCTGACTCCCCTGATAAATGTGCACATCACACCTCCCTCCTGCAGCTGCCCCCTCTGTGGAGGCTGCCCCTTCCCTCTCTCCTGGGAGACTACACATGTAACCAGCTGGGCAGGAGCTTCTGATATGGCTTAGTTCCCTGGAAGCCAGGTGGGTCCGAAGGGCCTGCAGGGGGTGGGAGGGCTCCCAATCCCTCTGTGCAACTGGGCCTCAGCCCTCACCCCACTCAGCAGCAGCCCATCTTGCCAGGTCCCACCACCATCCCCTCCTCTGATTTCAGCCCTTGGCAGAGACCATTTTAGCCCACACCCACTGGATTCAGTATTTTCCCAGACTGGAGCCACATTTTTCTAGTGGCCTAGGGTGGGAGGCATGCTAGGCTCCCATAAACTGGAGTCATACCTAGCCATGTATACTGCATATCCTTATTTTTCTCTCAAAAATTTTGGGGTAAAAGTACACATAATATTCAGCAAAATATGTAACAGAAAACATAACATTACCTAGCTCAAATAAAAAAAAGAAATTGTTATGACCTATACTGAAAATCCATGGTTGCAGTTAAATTATTTACAAATGGATTAGAATGTAAGTCCGTTTGTCTATGGTTCTTCTGACAATGGCAAAGAAGTGGTTGTGGCAGCTCTAGGTCTCACATCTGCACACCTTACTAACATAAGTACACAAAGGCTACTCTTTCCAATACCAATCCTGTTCTCCATTCTGATTGGTTCAACCTGGGCTAGTAATTATAGTAACAGGCCCTTGGATCACTTCAATTTTTCTAAACCCAAATTTCTATTCTCCTAGAGGGAGGGGTAAATTTAGTATTAATGTTACAGGAATTCCTTCTTCAGTAGGTCCCACAGATCAGTGGTAAGATATAAAATATTTTACAGAAAAAAATACAGTGAGAGCACTAGTGCTTTCTGACAGAGGGAAAAATCCAAGTAGGAAAAAATCTCCCCTGAAAAAATCTCCCTCCCCTGGGTCCTTTGTCCTGGAGGGATATATATAGCCCAACATATAAATGGATACAATACCTCACTGTACCCAAGCCTAGGAAACTTACATGAAATTGACCACGCCTGGGAAATGAGAGGGTTCCCTGTTAGGTCATAAGTGCAAGGGGAGAGAGACAGAGACTGAAGCTACCTCACAGTGCTCCCTGAGCTGGCAACCTGGAGGTGTCCCCCAGCAGTTGTCCAGCCTGTCTGGCCACTGGAGCCTCCAGTGAGTGGCCCACCCTGCCTATTCTCGAACCCACTGGTTCCTCTGCCTGCTGCCACACACTACCACCACCGCCACCATGTATCACTCACTACCTTGACTGTATTAGGCTCCATAACTGTAATGAGTCAAATGGTTGTGGGGTTATCAGGCCAGAAATGAGAAATGTTGCTGATACAGGACAGGTGGCACCCTAGCCAGCTCAGCAGAGTGGGACTGGGAGGACCTGCCACCTTCCTCTTGGTGGTGTTGCTGGCAGCAGGCGGCAGAGGAACCAGAAGGCTGGAGCTTAGGCAAACAGGGGGAGCTTCCCTCCCCCAACAGAGGCTCCAATAGCCAAAAGAACCATAAAGGAGTCAGGGTAGACACTGGCGATTCCTCCAGTGCATCCCCGATTGGTCTATTTTCAAAACCTGCTCCTGATTGGTCTGTTTTCAGGACCCGAAAGCTAATTGGACAACTGCCCCTATACAAGTCCCTAAGCAAAGAGCCCAAACGCAGAGCTACTCAGACCTCTGAGAGAGAATAGGAGAGCAAGGAGGTTCGTCTCTTTGTAAGAACTGTAACACTTGTATTACTGCTGATCCTGCTCTGTAAAAAGGTTTGGCTCTTTGTGAGAGCTGTAACACTTGTATTATAAAACCTATCTTACTGCTGATCCTGCTCTGCAAGGAGGTTTGGCTCTTTGTGAGAGCTATAACACCTGTTGAATAAAACCTAACAAAACCTAACCTTGATCCTGTGGTCCATCGCTTAGTTCTTTGAACCACGAGACCAAGAGCCTGGAAATCCAGTATCAAAATCTGGTATCATTGCAAATCTTTTTTTTTATTGATGATTCAAAAAAGAGGGGAGTTAGCAGTAATGTACACAGGGCCTTGGAAGGGGGAATATCTGCCTTGGTGGCGCCAGGACCTGTGGCCTTAGCCCTGGATGTGGTGCAGGGGCAGCCAGCAGAGGAACCAGCAGGCTGAAGGAAAGGCAAGGAGGCCCTAGGAGGCTCCAGTAGCTGGAGGGGCCAGGCAACTGCAAGGAAGACACTAGAGCCTTGGTACCTCCTTCCTGGTTCTGGCTGAGGTAAAAACCCTACCTTTTCTAGGGCTGGTCAATTTCAGGGCCTGGTCAATTTCATGTAAGTTTCCAAGGCCTGAGAGTCCTGGCCCTTGCTGCTAAATAGGAGGCTGAATATCACTTTAGAGGACCCACACTCTAAATGTAACAATTGAGTTCCAGCCCCCTGCTACTAGATGTAAGGCTAACTGTAACTTTAGAGGACCCACGCCCTAAATGTAACCATTGAGTTCAGAGCAAAATAATCCACTGCTCCCCCTGAACTGAGATCCCAGAGACAGAAAGAGGGAGCAAGTGAGCTTGTTCCCAGACCAGATCCTCTCTTCCTGGAACTTTAGCATTTTTTGTATTCTTTGTTTCTGTAAGTAAATCCTGTCTTACCACTGATCTGTGGTCCATGGATTCATTCTTCAAAGGTGAGACCAAGAACCCGAAACTCCGGTATCATATTTGGTGACCATGAAGGGACTGAAGAGGAAATTCTAGTATCATCAGGAGTAAGTAAAAGGAAATACTTTGCTCCTAAATAATTTAAAAACAGTAATAAAACTAACTTAAAATTGTTTTATCTTTTTTATACCTGTGCTCTGGCAATTCTAAATAATGCCATTGATAAAGTACCATTCCTAAAAAATAAGTTTTAGTCTACCTAAATTTTATTTTAATACACACACATATACATACACAGAGGGTGTCAAGTAATATGTACACATTTTAAGAAAGGGAAAAATTGTATTAAAATTGTAGTACTCAACATATACCAATAACCAAAGATGAATACAAAAGTTACATTTGACTTCTGAAATTGCAAAAGGTGCTCAAAGTGGTTAGCAGCAGTGTCCAAACACCTGTGATTATGCTTAACTACTGTCTGAGCAATGTCGACCAGCGTGTCCACCTATATTGCTGCACATGGTGGTGATGTCAGCCTTCATTTGATTAAGTAATGCTGTTGCATGACCAGTGAATTGAAACCAGTAGACTCTCACCAAGGATTATAGGAAAAGGAATTTTATTTTAGCTGGTGGAAGAATGGCAGATTAGAATCAAAAATGGCCAAACTCCCTCATCAGCTATGTCCAAAGGAATTACCATGTTATTTCTCATTGGAGGTGTCAAATCATATGCAGGGTTTAGGGAAACCGAAGCAAGCAACAAGCAGCAAGTGTTAGTTTCAAGGACCTAGGAAGCTAGGTTTTGTAAATTCTTAAGGATTGGGTTTCCATGGGGATGACCTTGCAAGTGTGTCCTTGGGTTTCTCTGAGAAACCTTGGCTTTATTTTAGAGGTTACCTTTATGGAGTATTCTCCCTCAATGCCATCTTTTGAAGGAATTTCATACACACATTTCTACCATTGTTCAACTCAACATCTAAAAATAATACATAGATAACATCTCCTAGTACATGTATACATTTATTGGTACCCCCAGTATATACAATACATACACACACACACACATATAAAACCACAAAGTTCCACGAGAACATATGGACCATTTCCATTTCCATTAATTCTGAAAGTTTTCTTGTGTTCCAGTCATTTCCTTTTGAACCACAGAGGCAAACACTGCTGTAAGTTCTGTTAACATAGAATAGTGTGGGAGGCGCCTGTGGCTCAAAGAAGTAGGACGCTGGCCCCATATACCAGAGGTGGTGGGTTCAAACCCAGCCCTGGACAAAAACTGCAAAAAACAAACAAAAAAAGAAAAACAAAAAAAACAGAGAATAGTGTTTCTTGTTATTTAACTTCAGTTAGTGTAATCACACAGTGTGTACTCTTTCATGTCTGGTTTCTTGTGCTGAATATAATATTGTTCAATATGAACATTTGTTTCATTGGGTGCTCAGTAATATCTCATTGCATGAATTTGGCATAATGTGTTCATTCATCTTTTCTTTATGGATAATTTATTTTTCCCTGGTTTTTGTCTATTATGAATAAAACTGCTATACACATTCTTTTATGATCATTTTTGTGGACATAATTTCAGTTTTTTGAGCAAGAAAAACTAAATCATAAAGCTTCTTGGCTGTTAAAAAAGGTTTATTTTCAATTTATATGGAAAGAAAATACCAAGAGTTTTTCAAAGTAATTTCATAATCAGCACCCTTAATTAAGTGAGTTCCAGTTGATCCACATCTTTGCTGGCTCTTGTTATTGTCAATCTGTTCAAATTGAGCCATCCTTCTTGTGTGTGGCTACTTTGTTGCAGTTTAAGTATGTATTTTTCTAATCTTTAATGAACAATTTAGTTCAGACATTTGCATATCTGTATTTATGTAGAGTCATTTGTCGTGGAAAATAAAAATTTCTCATATTTTCTAACTAAGATTTATCATATTTAAAATAAGAATGAAAAAAGGAAAAAAATGAATCTCATCTCCCCTCCCAAGGGGATACCCCTTTTCAGGATGTTGGCTTCTTTATTCCTCATTGCTTGAACAACATTATGAGGCTTCAGTCAAATATCTTTGATATTATAATTTATTTACTTATTAGGTTTAGATTGTCAGGGGTAAAGATGGGGCTGTGAGCATTTCCCCGCTATCTTCATTCTTTTGGCATTTCCTCCTCTCATTCACTAATTGTTATATGTAAATGATTTTTAACTCCGGGTTCTTTTTAATTGCTATTTGGATCTCATTTATTTTAATCATTTGGATATTTATATGTTCCTTCCACCTGTTCCATTTTACTACATATGTTCATTCTCCTTAAATTTTTGTTTCTTAACTATTCTGTTAAAAACAGCAAGGATGGTTTAAACCCATGAGTTTGATACCAGTCTAGGTAAGATAGTGGGACACTGTCTATAAAAAAATAAAATTAGCAAAAGAGAACAATTGTAGACCCCCTTATACATTTGTGTTTTATAAAAATGCCAATACTTATCACTCCCAGATACAGTGTCTAATTATTTTTTTCTTTCTTGTTATTCTCCCTGTCACTAAATTGGAAAGCTTATGAAACCTGAGGTTCCATCCTATTTCTTCTATGCTGTATCCAAATCCATAGTGCAGAAGCAGCTCAACATATATTTGTGGAATGGACCAAAAGCATTTGTAATTGAATACATGCTTTTTCAGTTATATTTATTCTCAAAATGACAGTGGCTTTGCCCTTGATGGCACTATGCTGCAGCACTCTAGATGCCCTCAGTCCCACATGGTTCTACCCTGAGATTTCAGAGGCACAAATATCCATACATTCCATTCAGCTTTGTCTAGTATATGGAGTTAGAAGTGGTGATAAATTGTAGATAGGGTCTACATTTATCTTTGAGCCAATAAAAATATTCTAATGAGAAAAATCTTCCCAGGTTGTGCAGCTTTCTAGTTGTTAAAAAATAAATTGTGGCCCCCCCCAAAAGTAATATGTTAAAGCATTATATCTTCCATGTGATTGTATTTGTAGATAGGAGTTTACAGAGGAAATTAAAAGTGAATGATGTCATAAAAGCAGAGGTGTAATTGGATAGGTCTGGTATGCTTGTAAGAAGAGAGAACCTGAGACCTCTCTCCATGAGCCCATTGGGAATACACTAAGGAAGCACTGTCTACAAGCCCGAAGGAGAAGCCTTATCAGAAACTCACCATGAAGGCACTTTAATCTTGGACTTCTAGCCTCCAAAAGTGTGAGAAAATAAATCTCTGTTGTCTAAAGCTGGTGTGTGGTATTATGTGGCAGCCCTGGCAGACAAATACACCAGTCCCTTCTGGCTGGCTGTCAAGCAGTTTGCTACAGACTTGTCCATTCAAGTCATAGAGAATCTCACTGTTCTCTTGTTCCTTGAACAAATCACCCACGTAGCCCTAGGAATTAAATACACCCAGGTATCACAAGTCTTTATTATTTCAAATTCATATGAAGCTACATTTAGGTTACATTGTTCTCACTTCCAAGGTAAAGATCAAATTGTAGAAAAGCCCTTCATCTAGGGGCCATGCTGAACACCACCAGTTGTACACATTAGGTGAGATCCCACCAATTGCCCTCCTTCCTCCCTCTTCATCCTTCCCCCTTGCTAGACTATATTTGTATTTCATCCTGTGTATGGGTGTGTAATAGTTGGTTTCATATCAGTATTGAGTATATTGGACATTTTTAAGTCTTAGTGTCCCATCAGATCAAGAAAGGAAAAATGTCTGGAATTTTAAGTAAAGAAGTGAATCAAATTTATTTGCCTTATTTCTAGCATCTATTGTTTGTTTTTAGTCTTCTAATAAAATCCCCATGCTTACCTTATTAAATAGTATCTCTGGTCTAAATCCTGATGCTCTCCTGTGTAACCATTATATAGATGGAACAATTCTATGGAATGATAATTTATGATACTTGAATCAGAATATTTCTAACACTCTATAAATCCTAACAAAGACAATTCCATACAGAGAACAAAACTTGATGTGGGAATGATACAGGGTTTCCCCCATACAGGGCTGGACAAAGACCCCCATTTTCCAGACCTAAGTAAACAAATTTTTTCTCTCCAAACTGCACTCTCTGAATACAAGAAAGACAGGAAAAAAATGGTTTTTCCAGTATTTCATGTAAGTTGGGCTTCTTCTGGAGTAGAATTCTTGCCATTTTGCTCTGAGCTGGAAAGGACTACATGTATTTGTTAATTTACACTCTCATTAGTTAATCAACATTGAAGTCTGCAGAGTGCCAGCCATATGTAATTCTCAAGATCTCCCTATTTATACAATAGTATAAAAACCCTAGACAAAAAGATTTGCAGGAGGATTTCCCAACTGGGTTTCCTCCCCTGTCAGAGGCGCTAGTGCCATTACTTCCTTCTACTCCTTTCTGTCTAGTAAATACTATCTTGTCACTGTTCTCTGTGGTGCCTGGGTTCATTCTTTGAATCTCTGAAACCAAGGACCTATTGCAGAAAGAAATTCCTTCAACAGGAAAACTAACCCTCCTGCCTACTACTATTATATTCCTACCTCAATAACAAAAATTACAATTTTATATTTTTTATGCTTATCATTCATTTAGGTGATGTTCTTCTCTGTCAATAGAATATTTACTGCTTTTGCATACAGTGACTATATGTCATTTATTTCTCAATTTAGTCGATAATGTTTATCAAATTGGCATTTAATAAATCGACTAAATTAGATGCAACATGAAAGAAGAGGTTCTGTTTAGACTGTTCTTGATTATTGAATTTTCAAGTGTTCTTAATTTCAAAGCTGTGGTCAGCAATAGGAAAACAACCAAAGTCTAGTTGTTCTATATAATTCCACAAATTTTAATTAGCAAATCTATAATTTTTTTCCATTTTTATATCTAATAATGGTTAATAGAATATTATTTTGAGGAAAAAGTGAATTAACATAAAAGGACAACTTTGAGACTGTGAAGGACTCACATCCTCAATTGCCAGTGCCTTTAATATCCTATTTGGGACTTCAAAATTAATAAATGTCAGTCTCTTCTCCTATTTCTTCACCAAGGTATCACTATGAAGGATCCCAAATATGACAGAGTAGGTGTACATTATGTGATATTATAACAAACTTTCAAACTGTCCTTGTGTCGGTGACATATAAAGTTTAAAAAGCAAGGAGAAAAATAATATGCCTTTCTGGAAAGGCACACATAAAAAAGCAATCTAGTTCTAATGTTGTTACAAATTCTTTCTTCTAGTTGCAGTTTGCTATGAAGGGGTCTGAAGAGTTTTATAAAAACATAACAATATAAACATGTACAACAAGAAAGGACATAAAATATTTTCTTTAGCAAAGTCAAATGTAATTTATAGTAAATGTGTTATATAACTTTAAACTAATTGTTAGATTTTTATTGTTCCACTTCAACTTTGTTCTTCTTTCAAAGTAAAATAACAAAAATTGAAAAGAATAATTTTGAATTTAATAGAGTTATTGTAATTAGTTCAGCAGTCATTTTCATTATTTTGTAATTTATGTTTATATAGTTCATTTGTTTGATATCATAGTGCTACATGTATTGGTTTATTTATTTGAGGTCTTTAACTTAGGGATTAATTTTAAAGGTATATTGTCCAAACAAGGTAATAACAATATTGATATCAGCTAATTATCATCAGTAACTGATGAATTCATTTAATATCACTTGTAATTCTTAGGTGTCCATAAAACTCAAATTTTTACTAATAAAGCAAAAAGTTGTTCTGAAGTTCTGATGATTTGGAAAGCAATACATGGATAATTATGTAAAGGCTAAAACAACATTTATAAAGAGTTTATGATAATGAGCTATAAAAATATATTTCCCAAATGAAATCATTTCAAATTGAACCATATTACACGTTATTATTTTCAATATGAATGGTTATAATCCATCATTTTATCTATATATAGAAATATATAAGCAGAAATAATCTCAAGATATATTTCATTATTATTCCCTTCTGATACTCTTATAAGATATCAATTCGGAAAACTCACAATAATTGCAATTTTTATTTTGATGCTGTATTGTATTATTTTGTGTTAAAATGCATGTTGCTGATCTCATCAAAGTTTAGAAATGTTTTCTTCAAAAGCAAATTCACTGCTATGTGGCTTGATTTAAAATATAATTTTATAAAATATCTTAAATAGTGGATTTGAAGAAATATCATGATTTTATCATAATTGTGGATCTATTACATTGGGAATATTTTGGTCATTGTTCTTGAACTTAAACAAGGATACATCTTTAAAAATCATAATTTCACTCTTCATGCAATAAAACACAATTATGAATCTGTAAGTACCAGTTATTATAGTATAAGAGGGTATCCTCTGAGTTACCACAAACATAACTCCACTATAAAGACAATACTATATCATGTTAAAATCAAAATCTAAAGCAAAAAATCAAGGAATAGCAGAGGTCTCACTTTAATTTCATGCTTTTATTTATCTAAATGTATGTTTGGCTTTCTAAAATTAATGACATTAATGTATCTGAACAAGCCAGTGCATATTTTATTTTTTAAATTAAATGATAACTATGTACATTAATGCAATTCTGGGGCACAGTGTGGTGTTTTCACATACAATTTGAAATATTTTCATCAAACTGGTTAACATAGCCTTCATGTTATTTTCTTAGTTATTGTGTTAAGACATTCATATTCTACTCTTAGAAAGATTCACTTGTACCCTTGTAAGATAAACCTCAGAAGTCATCCCTCCAATCACCCTCCCTCCAACCATTTCTCCACCCCTCTCCCTCCCTCCTCCCCATATTCTTAGGCTGCTATTAGGTTATAGATTTCATATGAAAGCTATGAATTAATTTCATAGTAGGGCTGTGCACATTGGATACTTTTTCTTCCATTCCAGTGCATATTTTAAACCCAATATTTGTGGACTTATTTTTTTCAATTAAAGACTTTAATTGAAAAAAAAAATCTCACTGTATTCCTGGGAAGGTTTATTACTCTAAATCGAAATTATAAAAAAAAATTCATCACTTGGCAGCACCTGTAGCTCAGTGGGTAGGGCACTTGCCACATGCATTGAGGCTGGCACGTTGGAGCCCATCCCACCCCAGGCCAACTAAAACAACAATGACAACTGCAACAAAAAGAAAAATAGCCAGGCATTGTGCCGGGCACCTGTAATCCCACCTGCTTGGGAGGCTGAGGCAAGAGAATCGCTTGAGCCTAAGAGTTTGAGGTTGCTACAAGCTATGACGCTAAAGTGAGACTCTGTCTCAAAAAAAAAAAAAAAAGTCACTAAAACTAGTTTATTTAACCCTTTTAAAACCTGATTGGTGTAACTATTTTTTGTTTTTATTTTTATTGAGACAGAGTCTCACTATGTCACCCTCAGTTGAGTACAGTGGCGTCACAGCTCACAGCAACCTCAAACTCTTGGGCTTAAGCCATTCTCTTGCCTCAGCCTCCCAAGTAGCTGACACTACAGGTTGCCTGACACAATACTCAGCTATTTTCTTGTTGGAGTTATCATTGTTGTTTAGCTGGCCCTAGCCAGGCTCCAACCTGCCAGCCTCAGTGAATGTGGCAAGCTCGTAATCCCTGTGCTACAGGCACCCAACCTGGGAAAACTATTTATTACTAAAAATTCAGTAGGGTTAAAATTAATTTATCAAAAACATGGCACTTTCAAAATCTAAATTTCATGTTTTTTTTCATATCAAGCATTCACAAACAATTTATGAAAACATGAAATAAAATCTGCTGTAACTTTTTTTCTCTGAAACATTTGATACTGTATTATATACATAAAACCTCACATATGCTATTAATTTAAAAATGTTTAGATAAAAAATATTTCATTTTATAATAAATATCATTTTAAATGTAATTTATGATACATTTCAAATATAAGTTTTATTCCTCCATATTGTCTATTCAGAATTTGCATTATTTTCTTTTATTATCATTTTAAAGGTATATGGTAGTGAATATGTTTTATGCTAATAGTCCTAAAATAGGGAACCAAAGAAATACAAGTGAATGAGCCACAATTTTATTGTAAAATAACTTCTATCAAAATTTCAGCACTTTCAATTAGACCTGTCAATCTTTATAAATAATCTTGGATCATTATTTGCTTCCAGTTATATAATTGACCATGAATAACAATTTGGTGATATTTATGAGGCAACTTCCATATGCATATGAATTAACTACAAAAGTAAAACTATTTAAATTATTTTAGAATTTAATTGTAAATAAAATACTTTATTTCTTTTTTTCAAGTGTTATTTTCTTTCATCATAACTGTTTTGGGAGGTAAGTATTACTAGTCTACTTTGAAAAATAAGCTTTAGCATTTATAAAAAATATGCCCTTCATGATAAAATGAGACCTAGAATTTAAATAAAATGTATGCCCCTTCAAATGGATATATTATGCTGGTTTTCACTTAAATTATTCTCAAAAAAAGTATTCTTTTGGAACAAAACATAAAAGGAACCAAACAGGAATACACAAAACTTTTCAAAATACAGTAATCCAGAATATATTAGAAATACCTGTAAATCAATATTATTTTTAAAAAAAAAAGTGAAACTCAATTTGAACATCAGTAAATGATTTGAACAACCACTTTATTGGGAGAAAATCTTGCATGGCAGAAATAGGTATCTTGCATCAGTTTTTGTTAAAGCATGTCATTTTAAGTACATTGGATTGTTAATATGCACTTCAGTAGACTGACAAAATGTACCTCTTTGGTTAAAATGAAACATGACCCAATGAAACAAAACCATAATCTCATGACTAATAGGATCATGACTAACAGGATGAGAGATTAGTTACCTATTCCAGTACTATTAAATGTCATAAGGGTTCTTATGGTAATTTAGCACAAACCAGCTCCTATAAAACACTGCAAAAACAACTACAGCTGGAAATTTCCCAACTGACCTTGACAGATGGCCTGATTGTGGCTGATAATTCCCTGGCCTGGCCTTTGGTCCTGCCACAATTCTGGACAGACAGACAGTCTTATAAGCATTCTTCATTAATAAATAACCATAGACCTGTGGCCTAATTCCACCTTATTCTAATGCTAAAACCCATCCCAAATTAAATATGAAATGTATGTATGCTACATGTATATTTACTCACTACATGAGTTTGACTTTCCACATAAACATTCATTGATTTTCCCCAACCCTACTCAATATATATGTACAGTTGACTCCTTAAATAGGAGTGTCCAACCTATAGCCTGCAGACCACATGCTGATTTTAGGAGAACTTATTTTGCTTATCTATGATGTCAAATATCATGAACAAAGCCCAGACCTTTTTTGTTTCTTTGTTTGTTTGGCAGTTTTTTTTAATTACTGTTCATGTATTTAATGTGAGGCCCAAGACAGCTCTTGTTCTTCCAATATGCAGCAGATAAAAAAAAGTTGGACACCCCTACAACTCTAAGACATATACACCAGCTCCCTCCTCCCTTCTGGAGCATGTACTTTGATTTTTCTGAGAAACCCCTTCCCCAAACTGCAGATTATTTCTCCCTCTAAAAATGTCTTCTCTTCCCCCAATAGATATCATGTTCTTTTGTTAACAATTCTGGCAATGAGGATGGGATTCAAAGAGACTCTTGATTTCTCTCTTTGCACTGTCTCAACCAATGCCTAAGCAACCTCAATAATGCTTTGAAGTTTGGTCAAACTGGAAAGGAATTGGATAAGCCTACTGCATATAAGATTT
>CAUYQV010028048.1:0-16897 GCA_963574575.1 Galagoides demidoff | reverse complement strand
CTACAAGGGTAGTGTACAGAGCAAGAAATCCTGTGTTTTTGCTGTTGAAGTGACCTGCTAAGACACTAAGCTCTCGTCTGGGCTTAATGCCTCCTTTGGTATTAAGTGAGAAATTACATTTGGAGTGTCTCCTTCCTTTTCTTGGGCTTCTTCCATGATCTAGCAATTATGAATTGGGCTGCATTAACATTCTGATACAAATATCTTTGTTATAATGTTATTTTTGGTCTTCTGGATATATACCTAGTAGAGGAATTGCAGGATCAAATGGCAAGTCTATTGTTAGTTTTCTAAGTGTTCACCAAACAGGACATATTAATTTGCATTCCTACCAACAGTATAGAAGTGTTCCCCTTTCTCCACATCCACGCCAGCATCTCTGGTTTTGGGATTTTGTGATGTGGGCTAATCTTACTCAAGTTAGATGATATCTCAAAGTAGTTTTGATTTGCATTTCTCTGATGATTAAGGATGATGAGCATTTTTTCATATGTCTGCAGGCCATGTGCCTGTCTTCTTCAGAGAAGTTTCTCTTCAAGTCCCATGTCCACCCTGAGATAGGATCACTTGTTCTTTTCTTGCTAATACATTTAAGTTCTCTGTGGATTCTGATTATTAAACCTTTGTTGGAGACATAACCAGCAAATATCTTCTCCCATTCTGAGGGCTGTCTGCTTGCTTTATTTACTGTGTTCTTGGCTGTGCAGAAGCTTTTTAGTTTGATCAAGTCACAGTAGTGTATTTTTGATGTTGCTTCAATTGTCCTAGGGGTCCTCCTCATAAAATTTTCACCCCAGCCAATTTCTTCAAGTGTTTTCCCTATGCTTTCTTCTAATATTCTAATATTTTTAGTTTCATGTCTCAAATTTAAATCTTTAATCCAGTGAGAATCCATCTTAGTTAGTGGTGAAAGGTGTGGATCCAGTTTCAGTCTTCTGCAGGTCTCCAGCAGTTCACCCAGCACCATTTGTTAAATAGGGAATCTTTTCCCCACTCAATGTTTTTAATCGGCTTGTGAAAGATCAGATAGCGGTAAGTAGCTGGGTTCATCTCTTGTTTCTCTATTTTGTTCCAGGTATCTACCTCTCTGTTTTTGTGCCAGTACCATGCTGTTTTGATCACTATCAATTTATAGTATAATCTGAGGTCTGTTAGCATGATTCCTCCTGCTTTGCTTTTGTTTCTGAGTAATGTCTTGATTATTTGAGTTTTTTTCTGATTTCCTTATAATACAAAGTGTTATTTTTTTGAGATCTTTAAAGTGTGACAGTGGGGCTTTAATAGGGATTGCATTAACACTTTTTCTTTTATACAGAGTTTAGTCACATGAAATACTCTTATTTATTTCCTAAATGTTTCCATTGCATGAAGGACAACTTACATATTTATGGTAATGTTAACATATTTTGCTAAGTGAATCAAAGTAAAACCTTTGTTTGAAAATGACTTTTGTTTATTTAGGTCTGAGAAATATTTCTGTGTTAACTTTATTTGCCTCATATTTTATACTTACAAAAGGCATTCATCTAAAGAAAATAATTCTTTGGGTCTTCTGTAAAGTATTGTTAATGAAGGTGCAAAATATGTCTTCAAATTGACTGTGTTGCTACATCTCTGTGGTCGCTACCTTCATCTACTACCCCATCCTTGTTTCCTTCCACAATTGCCTCTCTAAAATATACACAAAACAACTCAATTAAACTTCCTATATGGGGTCAGTTCCTAGCTCATTTTTTCCTCTCCTCCTTCAGCTCTAAATCCTTGAAAATCTCATTTACACAGAACTGCATTTAAACTTGCACTGGCCTATGGTTATGAACATTTCAGGGTGACCATCATCTTCCCAGAGAAGCTAGCTCTAGCAACTGAGTCAACAGTACATGGTCTTCCCTCAGGAATTCATGGTTGTCCGTTAATTCCTAGGTTATTGTAATACCTGTGGTTATTATTATTGCAAATTCTCTCTTGTATTTGTTCATTTATTCACTTTTTTCTTTGTAGTATGTAAGCTCCCTGATAACAGGTGCCTTTCTTTCATCTACTACTGAATCATCATTCATAATAACAAAATGTACTTAGAAGGTGTTTGCTATTTTTTGGTCACTGTTCTAAGTGAGATATATGCACATATATTTGAAGTGATTTTATATCTATATATTAATATACACTAATATGTACACTAATGTATAATTCTCATAACAATAATTCAAGTGTCTATTAGTATTATTATTATCATTATTGCTTTATGGTTGCAGAACCATGAGTGGTTAAGTAAATTCTTCAATATCATACAAGCTAGAAAGTTGCTGAAAAATAATTTGAGCTTAAACAGTTGGTCTCCGAAGTGTACCTTTTTAATCAGTAAGTCAGAATATCTGTAACTATTTCCAGACCAGAGTAGATTTCAATTGGTATTTCTTGATCAGTAGAAGTATTAGATTGGCTCCCTGGATGAGATGCTTGTGCTTTGGCTTGCTTTACTAGGCTAAACATTGAGATGTAGCATTTGATTAATAGTTATACTTGTGAGCTATTTGGGGGATAATAATCTATAAATTAGGATTTTATTACTTACTGTTTAATGCTAATAAAATTGTTTAAATCATTCTTTTAGAAAATTTATGAAACTATATCATAAGGATAAAATAAATAAATTTTACCAATCAGAGAACAAATCAACTATCACATAAGTGTAGTTTACTAAAATGTATCAGTATTCATTCATCTAAAATATCACAGAACCCAGTAAACAAATTACTGCAAATATATACTAAATAGTATTAAGTAGCTGAAAAATTTCTATGGCAATTTACAGCTTTCTTATTTAGCTTCTTCTTCTCCTTCTTCTTTTTGAGACAGAGTGTCACTATGTCACCCTTGGTAGAGTGCCATGGTGTCACAGCTCATAGCAACCTCAAACTCAGGCTTAAGCAATTCTCTTGCCTCAGCTTCCCAAGTATCTGGGACAGCAGGCACTCACCACAACGCCTGGCTATTTTTTTGTTGTAGTTGTCATTGTTGCTTAACTGGCTGGCCCGGGCTGGGTTCAAACCCACCAGTCTCCGTGTTTGTGGCCGGTGCTCTACCCACTGAGTCACAGGCGGCACCCTATATTTAGCATATTCTTAACCTTTTTCTTAAAGCACATTTAATGCTGAGACCCACTTAAGGGAAACCTTAAAGCCTTGTCTTTGGAAACACTAGAACCTGGACTTGCCTTATGGGACCTCCTAAGAGCTGGAAGCTTAATGATGTTGCCTTCATTTTTTTTTTTCTCTATCTTGAACTTAGGTGGTGTTCAGAATATATAGTTGCTTCTCAAAAATGGTAATTTTTGTTATGAACTGAATGTCCTTGTGTCTCCAAAATTCATATGGTGAGCCATATTCCTCATGTGATGTTATTAGAAGGGACCTTTTAGGAGATCATTAATTTCAGAGGAGGTCATAAAGGAGAATCTTTCATTATAAGAAGAAGAGGGCAATGGCATGCTTCCTCTCTGCCGTGTGAAGGTGTACAAAGAAAGTAGTCAGCTCAAACCAGCAAGGGGCCACTCACCAAAACCTGAATCTGAGAGCACCTTAATGTTACACTTCCCAAACTCTAGGACTGTCAGAAATAAATATCTGTGGGTTAAGCCAGCTAGTCTATGTTATTCATATTTCTCTATAGCAGTCTGAACTAAGATACTCTTCTTTAATGAAAGAAGTATTAGCAACTTAAGAAAACTATAGTCACTCTTGTTTTATTCAACTGAGTCCTCTAAGTATACGGATGTGCAAAGTGGGCCTAGAAATATGAGCCTGAGAAAGATGCATCATTTTGCATTAGTAAGTGTGGGGAGAAGGCAATTCATAGAACAGAAATGTAAGAAACTGTGATGTAGGAAATGGAGATGGATTAGGGAATGGGGGAGAATTAAAGACTAATAGAGAGTTCACCAGAGGAGTGAGAACCCCATGGTGGGATGACTCAGGGACAATCCCTTAGGACAGGGTGGCAAACGACCTTTAGAAATAGGTTATTATTATTATCCTTCATATTATCCTGTGAAGACTTAGTAAATGTTGTTAATTCAATTACATACATAAAGCCTCTATCAGAGAAGACACTTTGATAGTGAGTTAGGTTTACTTGTATTGTTTCCTGAGAATCATGAAAGTAGCTGCTTTTATACCTGTTTTCCTGGTGGTACGGGATGCAGACAGATGGCAGGAGAGCAAGAAAACCCCTCCCCCCATTAAAGTAGAAGTTTAATGCCAGAGATACGAACAACAATGTAAGCTACATAAACACTTGTGCACATGTTGAATGGGTTATGCATGTATAATTGAGGTTTGGCTATATCTGATATGTTGGTAATGAGTGTAATAATAATTGTGCACATTTATTAATCACTTGCTAAATGTCAAGCCCTGAAGATAAAGCCTAACATAGGTTATCGTCTTAAATCTTCCTGACAAGTCCATTATATTATACTTATTTACATAATTGGGACTCAGTGAAGTCAGATAATCAACACATTTATACACATAGTAACTGATGATATGGGAGCCTAAATTCAAATTGTTTCATGTAACAGAAGTGAATTAAGCCCATTATTATTTTACTTCACAATCTACAGTGCTGGATACTAATTAGCATGAGCAGTGCTTGTCCAGGCCTCTGAGATTTTGCAGTTACTATTATTGCTGCCTTGAATACATCTTATTTTCTTTGGCCTCCGAGTTTCTGAATATAATTTGAAACAGATTTAAGGTAATAAAAAAACACAATGTATGCAAAATTTTTTGAAATTTTGCTTACAAACGTTAACCTTTTTTCTCTGTACCTTTCTATACCTTTGTTATTGTGGATACTTTCATTTATTGAACTTAACCTAGGGTGTCACCTTGACTTGTTCACATGACTGTGCTCAATTTTAACCCATGATTTCCAGGAAGAAAGAAGATCGAGTCATGTTGTGTAGCACCAATTTGATGTTTTTAAAGTTAAAAATCTTAGAATTCTTGAGTTTCTTTGGAATGGGAAGGTGACCCTCAGATACTATTCTGGTCTTACTTATCAATTATATATACAATAGATTTTATCAACAAAAGGAGTAATAAACCTTGTCTGCTTCTAACTCCTTCCTAGAAATTCTTAGAAGGGATATTACTTTGTGGCTATTAGAGAGCTTTGAAACAGAGAGATTAGTTTTATTATTATTATTATAAAAAAATCTAGACTTTTTCATTTTAGGAAATGTTGCTGTTATATGCACACTGTTATGAGGTATCAGCTGTTAAGACTGTACTGTATTATTGCTCAATGTCATTTTTAAAATTTTGAGATAATGAAGTTAAGAGAAATATTTGGCCCCACAAACCAAAAGTATAATTATATTCCCTAGAGTGCTTTTGCCTTCTACTAGTGAGTTGGAAAATTTTCTAAGGACTCAATCGTCTTTAAGAAGCCTTCTCTGAACGTCTGAGTGAGACAGAACTTGACACAAGCATTTCTATGTGTTTATTTTTAGGCTTCTTCAGTAAATGTTAGCTCCATGAGAACTCTTCATGGCTGGGTGTAAATGTTTCTCCAACTCTTACAATAGTGGTTGACAAATAGTAGGTATTCATTAAAAGCTTACTAAACAAATGATTAGAAATTATTTGTATATTTAGTATATAGTCAATAAAATACATTATCTACCTATTACATAACATACATTTAAATATAACGTAATATGTATATGATATAAATATGAATGTCTGTATATACACATACTCGTACAAAACTGAAAATTGCATTAGAACAGCGATAACACCTGTTTTTGTTGTATGTAACCATAATCTAGAAAAGTACCTGATTTTTGGTAAATGTTAATTGAACGCAATGAAGCACCATGTGTATTCTAGTCATGCCTATTACAAATCATGTCCATTACAAATTTAGCACCAAATTTAAGTGAATCTACTAACCCAAAATATTTAAAACCCTAAAAATCTAATATGATAAAGGTACTGAAACCACTTATAACTGTTGAAATATAGTTATGTATTTATCGTTCTTGGGTTTTTGTATTACTTACATAGATGATTTTCATAATATTGTTCCAAATATATTTGTAACCTGATCTCCACAAACAAAGGCTCCAAACTTAATCCCAAAATTTAAAAATAAACATATATAAAGCATTTGCTTACTATTTACACATAAATAGGCATGATTCGATTTTTATCAGAATTTATTGTTATAAATCCATTGTGTTTTAAAACTCCATAATTGAGTAGATTTTGCTTATAAAGTAAATAATATTGATTTCCTGCTTTATTATACTTTTATTGAAGACTATGGAAATAATTCAAGCATAAACTTGAGATTAATTTAATAAGTCTAATGCTAATGAACAAAGGTGGTTTTGTTTACAAAATATCACTATTAAGATATTAAATTATAGGTAAATATAATAAATTTTATAATATAATAAATATTATAAATACAAATAAATATAATAATATTTATATAATAAATAAATGTTATAAATTTGAGGTATTTTAACTATATTGAGAGATACTGAAATGCATGAGATAAAGCATACATTCAGCTCAGTGACTGAGTTTAATTTCCAATTATATAATCATTATCTGTTTGTTATTCAATAATCCCTATGCAAAGGTAAAAACAAAGCATAAATGTAGCATTTTAATTTCTTTATGGTTGAAGGTTTGGGCCAGAATAGAATTGCTTAGCTTTCATGGAAGGGATTAGAGCTGAGATGAAGTTTACATACAAATAGACAATGGCCACATCATAATGTAACAGTAAAATTCTGACCTACTACCTCTGCAGGAGTAACCCATTCAGGATGACAAACCCTAACCGCAGCAGGTGGCCCAGAAACATCAGGACAGTGAATGATTGCCACTTATTCATTTATTATTCTGATTTTCAAGACATATCCAACCAGAGAGACCCAAATACTATGTAACCAACTGCCAAAGATATGCTGCAGTTTGCCTCCAGCTTTTCCGTGGCAAGAACCTGCAATCAAAGCAGAGCTGAAATTGCCCCCTTTTTCTCTATAGAGCTTTGTCCCTCTCCTACCTCCCCTGAATCTATATTCAATGCAAGTGAGGCTGGTGGCTGACTCTGTAGACACAGGAACCTTGCAGTAAATAGCCTCTGTTTGTTTATATGTTGGTATTCTTTGTTTATTTTTACAAAACCAACACAGATAGAGACTGTTAAATCAACTGGATCCAAAAATCAAAAGTATGGATTCAAAATATGGGAGATTTTTATTAAAGGTTACATGATTCTGCATACTGTATTTGAAAGGGAATTAGATATTGTCTAGGATAAATGTTTTTTCAAATACACTAAGAGGAATTATTGAAAAGAAAAGTCCTGCACCTTTGCAGTTTTCTCAAGATTGGGGTATCATGAGACAACGATCTCATTAAAAAGAGAAATCTGATCATGTTGGTACTCAATTCAAAATCTCACATTTTTTTAGAGACATTTCTTAAAATACGTTATTTTGTCAACTTTGGTTGGTGATAGATACATGCATTTTATCCAAACTGACACGGACCATGTACAACAAACTTATATTTTCTGTTTTGTCCTAAATTTGCCCTTTCTTAAAATAGCAGTTATTATATTTTAGGACAAAAGTGTCACACCCAAGATTCTTTCTTATACGATATTATTTCTTTTCTGTTCAACCTTTCTTACAAAAAGTATATTTTTGTGTTCATTTCTTTTTACATATCTCTTTCTTACTTTACATGTTACATTCTATCTTGTTCATATTTTTTTCCTGAATCTATATTTTGAGTCATCCTTTTAATAACCTCTGAATAAGACCAAATTACTTGTAATAGTCATAATGCCAACTCTTAGAAAAACCTAGGAAATTAAAGTAAGTATAAATTGTTATCAGTCACCGATTTTTATTAACACAACTAAATATATTTAGTTTTCTATATCACATAAAATAAGATGTTATAATAACTTAATTAGGTTTAACAGTTAAGATTTTAGTATTTTATTAATATCTTTTAAATGACTGAGACATTTTATACTTATCCTCTCTAACTTAACAGAACAGCATTTTATAATTTTAAGTTGCTACAAAGAATCTTGAAACCACAACCTAGGTCCCCTACCAAATGCCTTTCCTGATTCTTCAAGGTCTTATTCAGACATGTGGAATTAAACATGACTACAGAGAGCAAGGCCTCTCCATTTCTTCAATTCATGTACCAGGTGCAGAGTTCAGTACAGAAAACAGAATGCCTGCAGGGTCTAATTGATCATAGAATAGCCATGAGGCGAAGCTAGCACTTGGAAGTTGGGGCTTAAGACTGTGCCTTGTGGCTGCCAGTGTAGGAACCGAGGACATGTCCCCAGGCCTTACTGTGGCCACCTATCCAGACCCCAGAATCCAGAGGCTCAAAACAAAAAACAAGTTCACAGTCAAATTCAGACAAATTTAGAAATATTATAGACACAGCAGTTTTATTACCTTAAACATGTAAACTTTAATAACTTTTTTAAATTTCAGGTTATTGTGAGGGTACAAACAATCAGGTCACGATGTTTGACTTTGTTAGCTAGAGAACCTCTTATAGATGTGTCCCGAACCCAAAATGTAGGCCACACACCCCTACCTTGTGCCCTGTAAGTGGAAACACACCACTCCCTCCGTCTCTCCCTCCCTCATTCCCCTTTGCCCCCAACTTGAATAGAATTAAGTTTTTCTCCTATGTGGGCATTTGTTAGATCATCTACTGGCTTCATAATAAAACTGAGTATATTGGATTCTTGCTTCTCCATTTTTGTAGCACTTTACTAAGAAGAATGTACTTCCATTCCATCCAGGTTAATAGAAAAGATGTAAAGTCACCATCTTTTCTTACAGTTGAGTAGTATTCCACAGCATACATATACCACAACTTGTCAATCCATTTCTGAGTTAGTGGGCATTTAGGTTGTTTCCACACTGTGGACTTGTAAGATAATCTGAAGTCTGGTAGAGTGATGCCTCTGGCATTGTTTTTATTACTAAAAATTTCTTTGGCTATATGGACTTTTTTTTTTTTAATAACATATTTTAAAATTAGTTTTATTCATCAAAGATTACTGCAGTATGATATCTCTTCCCAACAGTAGGGCAAGGCTATTGGGAAGTGCTAAAAGCAATGAGCAAGGTTTCGTTTCCTAGGGAGCAGAAGACCTGCAGATTACATAGGGAATTTCGTATCTTAGCTGCAACTCCAATGATGGAGCTGGGAAGTGAAGCAGAGGTCCCAGAATCTCAGGAAGAGAAGAATAAGTTATATTGATGTCAATTAGAAAATCACCCTGCTTACCTGTGGCAGAGAGTTACCTGAGGGTTGACCATCTTCATATTGCAAAGTGGAGCCAGTCCGAAGGCAGAGTCTATCAGACAGACTGAAGCAGTCCCAGAATGTCCATGGGTATGGAGGACTCTGGCCATCTCCTGTCTCAAGGAGACGACACTCCTGCCTGCAGTGCCCTTTCCTTTTCCAGAGAAGACCTGGTCTCAGTGGTGCCCACATCCTTGGTCAGTCTTTACTCCAGTGGGTTGAAGTAGGGTATAGTTCCTGGTGAAAAGTGTGGTCCTGGTGCCTTCTCAGCTGATTCCCTCAGGTAATTCTATATCTGAAGAACCCCTCCTAGAGTAGAAGCCAACAGTTGGGAAACTTTCTGATCTAAGAAGGCTGTCAGCCCTGTTTTCTCTTTCTTTTCATCTCAGTTAATAAAATCCTTGAAGGCCAGGTCTACAAGTTCTGCTTGTGGAGTTTGAGGCTTCTTTTCAAGTTTTTGGAGTTTATGCTGAACGTTGGGGGCTGGATGGCAGACGAAGTGGATTGATAAGATAGATTTTCCCTACCTGGTATCAGGATCTAAGTTAATAAAGAGGCAAATAACCTCAAATAATTATGAAAGAAAATGGGCTAGTTTTTCATCCTGGCCCTGAGTATCTTATAATGCCTGATGACTCAACAACCTTCCAAAGAGGAACCTGGTGTACAGCTGGGAGAGATTTAGGAACGGCTGGCTAGAACAAGTATGGCTGAGAGAGAATGGTAGAGAAGAAGGGTATGAAATGGAGGGAGGTGAAGATGGTGGGGCTCAAGAGTTTCCCTATGGTACCCAAGGAGGGAGATGATGTGGAGATGAAATAGGGAGCTGAAAGGAAGCATCATCTGGTTAGAGGCAGATGGTGGGTGAGACATATAGGTGAGACGTAACATGCAGCACGTGGAGCAAGGATAGGGAAGTCAAGCACATCGAAGACAGTCTGATCATAGGGAACCTCAGAACGCGAGCTGGCATCAAAGGTCTGGTTGCAGAATGGTATGGTTAAAAGATCCAATTTCAAGCCAAACCTCCTGGTTGTCAAATTTATACTGTCGCCATCCAGGCTGTATTTCAATAGAAGACTACAATTCTGGGCTGGGGTATCACTAAGTCCTAAAGTTTTCAAATTCTTAAGAAGGCATCCCAAAGGGGTGTCTTTACATAAAGCTGATTTAATATTGCCTACGACAAAAGAAAGGAAAAGGCCTTTTTCAAGGATAGTAGGATGTTCAAGGACGAGAGTTCAAGAAGGGCATCTCTAACTCAGATGACTGACAGATCTGATTAGGCTTCCAGCACCCCTGAGATCTGAATCATACTGAAATCTAGAGATCTGGCCAGAAAGTGGGGTTCACAGGACACGAGTTCTTATCCAGACTGAAACTCAGAGATTTTTCCCAAAGCCAGGCATCCCTAATGTTGGGTGAAGACCAAGCGAGTTGGTTGGGAAGCTCCTTTCAAGGCACCTCTTAAAAGTGGCAGATGCAGAACAGGCTTCTCCATCCTATGATAAATATAAGCTACTACACTTAGCCTAGAGAGTATGACCATTCCCAGAGCCCAAGAGATTCACCAAATTCTGAATGGTGTTGAGGGCACCAAGGGGGGATGTTCTGGGAGCTGTGCAGCCAAAGGAGCTACCTTAGACATAGGTAAAAATGTTAGCTCTCCATATGGGCCACTAAATGTTAGGAGTGCTTGTACCATAGGTTGAGAATGAATTCTTGACTCAAAGATTAAAATAGATTTGAAACAAGTTTATATGACTTTCCAAGGGAGGAAAGAACATGGCATGAAAGGAAGAAAGACGTTGGCCAGACATAAGTGGCTTGGGCTCTTTACTGTCATTAGAAGAAGCAGAACAATTGTAGTTACAAAATGATAACAAAGGTGGTTGTTCTGCATAGAGGTTGTTTTCTATCAGGCTGGTTTTATCTGACTTTTCACAAGGTGGTTTAGCAGATGCTGAGGAGCTATATGCCCTTTGCTGGTGTGTTCAGTATTCTCAACAATTCTGCAAAACACATTCTTAAAAAAGAAAAATGAACAAAAAAAAAAAATGAATTAAGCCACAGGTGGTCAAGCAAGAATTAAGCAAAAGGGGTCAGCACACCAGTATGTGAATGATGTTTTTGTGTTGGATTATTTGCTACTATGTCTGCCGTTTGATTACAATGAAGTCATATATTTCAATAACCTGTAAAATAATCTCTATTTGATATAGTCATTTGATAATAGAAAAAAGTAAAGAGGAAATATCAAAATGGAACTAAACAAATTCTAATGAAGCCATTAAGAAATTAAAATATAATAACAAAATTATTTAATAGTTAAAGGATGGTCCTAAAATATTCAGGTTATTCAATTGCTATGGCTTGAGAATTTTGTACCTCCAAAATTCATGTATTGAAAACCTAACACTCATGGTGATGGCAAAAGGAATCAGAACCTTGGGAAGTGCTTGGGTTGTGAGTACAGGGCTCTTATGAGGGATACTGGTGCCCTTATAAAAGAGAACCTTTGCTGCATTCACCATGTGAAAACAAAAAACAAAGAAAGTACCATCTATGAACATCTATGAAACTTATCTCCCCGACAATGAATTCAAGGGTCATGTGGGAAGACTTGTGGGAGGAGTCATATCTTGTGCACTTGTAGTTTGATAAGTTTGAAACTAATACTCAATTATTAATTGTTAGCAGATTAGAAATATTATTAAGAGTAGGAAACAGAGTCTAGACAAAGGGAGACAGTTATGAGGTTTTCTATTTGGGCTGATTTTCCAAACTCTGAGCCCAAAATGCGAGATCCTGTCACTTTAATATTTCTGCAGCCCAGCATTTATATATCCTCCTCCCCTGATGGCTCAGGTACAACAGCTGACTGGAGGGTTTGAAGCTTCTTTCTGCCAGGGCAAAGCTGTGTGCTCTGAGGGAGTGGTTTTGGGGCGTTAAGAATGTGAATTCTTTAAACTTTGTCCAACTCAGGAAGACTTGCTCTGGACCAGGTAAGGAGAAGAAAGATCTCTGTCTTCTGTCACCTTAATGGGGCCAGAGGACTCTATCTGTTTGGACACAAGGCTGTCAGAGTATTAAAACATCACATCTGTGGTGTGTGACTATGGGTCAGCTAGGATTGGGTCCTTGAGTTGGCCTCTGATTGGCTGCCTTATCAAGACTTTGTTTACATTAAGGCCATAATACTTTGAAGCAGTAAAATGTAACAAGTAACTCCATGCAATTAACGTAATCAGCTGTAGAGTTAATCTAGTTAGCAGGAATGAAGCACAGCAAGAACCTCGGTGGGACTGTTTGCCTTGTTTCCTGAGATTTATGACTGTAACACTGATGTAAGAAATAAATACAGAGCTAGCCTGATACTCAGGGCAGCATCCTGGAAGCCTCATGAAGAGGGGTGTGCCAACTCCTGAGCCCTGCTGTTCTTAAACCTATATCTTTGTGCCTATTACTTCTCTATATTAATATTCTATGAATCCTATGAATAATTGTCCAGTCTCCTCACACCACCAGACCACAAGGAAGTCAACCCACTGTGTGCTGTGGCTGGTCTGTGACGATGAATCTACTACCACTTTAATATTGGACTCCCTATCTTTCAGAACTGTGAAAAATAAGTTTCTGCTGTTTATGTTATCAAACCTGTGGTATTTTGTTACAGCAGCTCAAAGAGACTTAGATACCAATTATTTTGATCTTTGTCAGACACAAATATTTCAAACCCAGTGACATTTCTTTTCTTTTTCTTTTTTTTTTTTTTTTGATATTAGTTGAGTTGTTACAGCTGTGTCCAAAATGATCTTGAAATTGGATGTCTCTGTACCTGGTCTCTTTATTTCCTTTTAAATAATGAAGATATTACCTGATTTTCTTAATTTTGATTTTTCCATCACCACTAATGTTGTGCTAGTTAATTCAGATTTCAGATCAGTTTGTGATTTCATTTTGGGATATCTGGCAACAACATATTTATAAAGAAAGTTATTGATAGAAATTTAGAGACATCCTCAGAAAAGTCAGAGAACATTTTTGGTAGTCAAGTGACATTTTATTGGGTTGCATGTGACCAACTTAACATTTAGATTTTCTAGCACAATTAATAACACCTCATAGGATCATTCCTAAAATTGTCAGTTTAATGACTAAGATTGCTTTTAAAATGTGTTATTTCTTAAAATTTCACTTATAGAACTGTTAAAAACTATATAATGCACACACATATTATTTTGATATATGTTATTTGCCAAAATGATTCCCTGTTAGTAGCAATCAAGGCGGGAATTTATACTCCATGGTAAAGGAAAGATGGACTGATTTTGTTATGGATTAGCCAATGAAAGCCCCCTTGTTTTTATGTCCCACATGGTTAGAATGACATCCCATTTTCAACAAGAGCACAAATTCAAAAGAATGATATTTCATGATGCTTGAGATGCATACAAAACTGAAATTCCAATACATTGTCTATGATGCAATGAAAAAGATCAGTAGTTATAACACAGACCATAAAGCCTAAAATATTTACTACCTCATTGTTAATAGCAAAAGTTTGCTGCCCCCTTGACTAACCTGCAGTGGCCTCTTTCTCTTTCATGTGCTTTAATCTTGGCTCTTGGAAATATCATTCTCAACTTTCAAGTCAATAGATCGACTGTTTCTGTTCTTGCTTCTGACTTGATGTCAGTACACACCAGCAAGGTTTCTATACTCTCACTGCAGAACTTTCAATCTTTTGCCTAATTTCACCATGTCTCAATTGATTTTGTTCCCAGGTATAAGAGAAGTTATGCAGATCCCTACTTAGATAGAAGTGTCTCTCCTTTCTAAAGATAAAATAGTTGTCGAACAAGAGGCGTCCTCTTTTCTATGTGAACTTCTTTTATTGCTGAGGTTTCACCCCGGAAAACACCAGATTTCCTGTGTTTCCTGCGTATCAATCATAGAGTTTATTGGGTACAATATTTTCTTGCTTTTCGACCTTGGATAACACTAGCTTTCCTGTGTCTTCTTCATGCTCAATCATAGGGTTTATTGTATACATTATCCTCTCGTTTTATTATAAAAACAAACAATAACAGCAAAATTGCCATCATTCTATTTGGTTAGTGAACAAACTGCAATCACATCGGAAATTTACCGACAACAAGTTTTGAATGATACAATCACATTTGGAAGATGAGAGTTACGCTATTTTAGCAAAAGCAGAACACGAAAAAATGTTTCAGCAGTTTCAAAGGCAACTTGTAAAAGTAAAGTCTGCTATTTAAGGAGTTTGTTTAGATTTTTATAAGTTAGCTTAACTATTAAAGTCCATATGTACTTTCAAGACACTTCTCCTCTAGCTCCACTAAATCCCTGATGCTGGAAAACTGAGACTCCAAGTCAGTTCAAGCCTTGAAGACTATTGATGTCTATCTCTGCTGCTAGTTTCAAAGGATGGCATATAGACAGAGAGAGGGCAGCCTAGCTTAAAAGAAACAGACATTAAGAAATTAAACAAAGAAACCAATTTTAAAATACATTCTAAGCCATAAAACTGTCAAAAGTTCCTTTTCAAACTGCATAACTGAATGAGACCAGGGCAATCTTCCTTTCAATTTAAGCCATCCATACCAGAGAGTGTGAACTGTTCATTTGGCTCCAAAGAATCCCACCTAACACTACGTCTGTTTAGTAGTGAAAACAGTGTCCGACTGCATTATAATTTTCAGTCAAACTGTTTTAAAGAAAAGGCAGGATTGTTCTTCTTTCCCTTCATTTTGCTGCTAAACCATGCATACAGGATGCTGACAAGTTGCCTTCTGGGCCCTAGAAAAACAACTCCCCATAAGTCAATAAAAGGCAACTTCTTGCATGTGATGCCTGGAAAGGTTATTTTGGAAATGTTTTAGCTGTTATGGAGGGCTTCGAAAGTACAAGACTCTACTCATGTAGTAAAATAAAGTTACTGGAAAAAGAAGACAGATCTCAGAATTGCTAAATGCGAAAATCTGGAGGGTCAGGTGGCTGGGCCTGGCCCGTAAGTTGAAAAGTGACCACTAGAACCTATAAACTCTTCGGAAGAAGTTTAATTCCTGTTATTTTCAAAGTTGACTTAAATGTTATAAAAACATTTACTGGCTAATTTTATTACTGAGACACCACTGGTGATAAGATCACGTGGAGAGTCTTCAGAAGCTGACTTTATTTCCTATGGATCCTGTCTGTTCGCATCTCATTCCCATTCTGTCTCAAACACACAGACCCCCACACACCCACCGCACACTGATTACTTCATAGAATCTTCATGCATATATTTTGGGTTTGCAGATATGGATTAAAGTCTTTTGGAACTGCATTGCAATGCTATTGATAATCAGAGTTTTGTTGAGTGATTAACCCGCCCCTCCTTTATTTCTAGCCATCCTATCTTACTTCTTATCTTAACTTATCAGAGTTTTGTTGAGTGATTGACCCTCCCCTCATTTATTTCTACCACCATCCTCATCTTACTTCTTGTTCTAGCTCATTCAGTTTTGTTGACTGATTAACCCTCCCCTCCTTTATTTCTACCTCCATCCTCATCTTACTTCTTGTTTTAACTCATTCACTGATAGTTGCATCATGGGACATTTAAAAAATGCTGAGAGCAAGTGAAATAGATGTGATGCTTTGGCTTGTTTGCTTATTTCCAGACATTAGGTTTCCTAGGTTTTTCAAGCAGAGAATATATATAATTAAAATGATGAACACCTCGTTATAAGCTGAATTGTGTGTCCTGGCTAAAAGTTGACGTGGAAGCTTTAATCCGCAATGTGACTGCAATTGGAAACATGACCTTCCTGAAGGTTATTATGATTAAAGGAGCTCCTAAGTGTGGGTCCTAATCCAGTAGGGCTGGAGTCCTTTCAAGAAGAGAAAGTGACACCAGGGAGGGCAAAGATAAAAGGGTGCTCAAAAGCAGCAAGAAGGAGGCCACAAAAAAGGGGCCCCACTGTAAACTGACTCTGCCCACACCGCCTGTTGGGTTTCCAACCTCCAGAATTGTGAGATAATTATTTCCTAGTGTTTAGCCACCTAGTCAGACCTAGTGGACAAATGCACCTTTAAAGTGTTTCTGACTTTCATAATGTTGTTTCCAAAAAATCTTTTCCTTATTACATTGCAATGTTAATTTGCACTTTTTAAATCAACAAGCTCTTCAATCATCCACTTGCCTTGAGTTCTGTTATTTAACTCTATTACTCCCAATCTTCCAATAAACTTCAGTTTAGATGTCTATACACAATGATTTACATACAAGCTGCCGCTATCTTCAACTTTAGTCCATAATCAGAACATTTATTTATTTATTTTAGAGATAGAGTCTCACTTTATTGCCCTCGGTAGAGTGCCATGGCATCACAGCTCACAGCAACTTCCAGTTCCTGGGCTTAGGCGATTCTCTTGCCTCAGCCTCCCATGTAGCTGGGACCACAGGTGTCCACCACAACGCCCGGCTATTTTTTGTTGCAGTTCGGCAGAGG
>CAUYQV010028047.1:0-21664 GCA_963574575.1 Galagoides demidoff | reverse complement strand
GATGGTGGTGATGATAATAATGATGGTGATGATGGTGGTGATGATGATGATGATGATGGTAGTAATTGTGATAATGTTGGTGGTTATGGTGGTGATGGTGATGCTGGTGATCGTGATAGTGATGATGGTGGTGATGGTGATGGTGGTAACAATGGTGATGATGGTGGTGGTGATGATGATGATGATGGTGATGATGATGGTGGTTATGGTGGTGGTGATGGAGATTCTCAGTGGCTCCCGGGTGGGACCACACCATGATTAGAACCCTGGAACTTGTATCCTCATTCCCACCCACTGAGAAAAGGAGAGGGGCTAGAGATTGAGTTACTACTGACCATGCTGATATGATGAAGACTCTGTAAAAATCCCTGAACTACAGGGCCTGAGAGCTTCCACACTGACACTTGTGCCTTGGGGGTGGTGCGCCATCTCTGCTGGGATGGAAGCTCCTGTGGTGGGGTCCTTCTGAACCTCGCCCTGAATGACCCCTTCGTCTGGACAGTGCTCTGTAGCCTTCATCACATCCTTTGCTATATAATAAACCAATAAACATAACTGTTTTCCGAGTTCTGTGAATCATACTAGCAAATTACCAAACCTGAGGAGGGGGCGGTGGAGGCCTTGCCTATTGCCTGTTAACAGACTATAGGGCGACGTCCTGAGACTTTCAACTGGTGACCTGAGTAGGGGCTGTCTTGTGAGACTCAGCTTTTAACCTATAGGATCGGTGCTAACTCCAGTCAGCGTCAGACCCAGCCAGAGTAAGAGAATTGGTGTTGGTAAGAGGAAAATGTAAACACACATTTTAGTGACCACATTTGTGTGTGTGACCAACACACTTTTGGTGAAAGCAAAATTCAGCAGGACAGAGAGAAAAACTGGGTGCATTTTCCTCTCCCAGGCAGTGGCCTCTGGACAGTTCTCTGATAGACGTTCCCCAGTCCAGCTGTGTGATGTTAAGGCCGCAGTAAGTGTCTCTAATCCTCGAGTCTATTAAGTGAGGCTTACATCTGATCCAGAGATGCTGGAAAAGTAAACTGATAAAAAGTTTAAAATTCAACATTACATAAATTCAAGTAGAATTAAGCCAGTTCAATCTTCCTTAACAAATAAACATCTTCAAGCCTCTTGCACAGACCAGGATACAGAATCTTAAGTTTGTTGGTCCTGAAGTACACCCAACGGAGAAATTTTTACTTTGCCTTTAAATGATTTATGGCTGAGATTTCTAGGGGAGCTTAAGTACTCAGCATTGTCTCGAGGCAGTTAATTCACCAACTCTGAAACACATTCTCTCAAGAAACCAGTATTTTCAGTTTGTGATTTTTTTTTTCTGGCATTTTTCTAGGAAGATACAGCTAAATTAAATTCTTCTTCATATCACCAAACATGAGTTATGGTCTCAGTCTCACGTAGCAACTTTACCAATTTATCACCATTAAAAATGGAGTAAAAGGGCTTAATTTAGGTAATAGATTTCCTGCTTCAGAATCTCCTCCCCTCTGATTTAAGCTGCTTCTTTTGGTGCCAGAGAAACACAGAGCTTCTCTCTCTGAAACAGGTATTACCGATTCCCAGACACCGTGCCTGATGTCTGAGCTGACTTTTCATGAATTGAGACAGATGCGTGGAGCTCACCCCAGCCACCTGCTGTGGCGTTACCTTGGCACTGTAAATGCTGAAGACAATAGCCTGAGACCCCCCCAGCTATTCTCTGAGAAAGGAATTTTGGTCAAAAAAACTATAATGATTCTCCTCTCCCTGGCTTCCAAGGCCACTAAGCCCACAGGCAAAGGGGCAGTAGCATTCTCGATTAGCCGATGTGAAGCAGGGCTAAGTATTTTGTGTGGACCAGAGAAGGCTGGTGCTGAGACCTGTATCAGAGCTGACAGGTGCTGAAAAGTGGCAGATGCACTTAGGGAAAACATCTCTCAATGTGATAAAGAGCTTTCTGGGAAACAGCCTCGGCATTTGAGCTGAAGGGACATACAACTCAGCTTACAAGAAATAGGGCTCCCAGAATGTTCACTGCCGTTTCCTGATAAAATGCTAAATGCTATCTGAGTGGCTTGTTGCTGCCATGCTTTCTAATAATATTTAAAGACTCGTTTCCATTTAAAAGACCGGCTGTTTCTGTATATAAAACTAATGCATGTTTATTATGGAGGCGTGTTCAAACAATGGACAGAGTTATGAACCAGAAGGTAAAGGATCCCCATGCCCTGAAACACGTACAATCCCGTGAACATTTCACTTTTTATGCTCTTTTTGGTTGTTTCCTATGTACAAATAAATATCTAGTCAGGGATGTGTATTCATTAGAATAGACCTGGTGCTTCTTGGCAAGTGACTTTGTATCTGAGTAATGTTTCCTAGAAACATTTTCCAATGGTGAAGTTTAGACTTTCATAGCTCAGACAAAGCCAGGGAGAGGAGGAGAAGGGTGGGAAGAGCAGGAAGGAGGAAGGTGCAGATGGCGGCCAGGAGCACAGGTGTCACCTCCTCAGCTGCCCCCCATCAGACACAGACTTCCTACTCCCAGTAGACAGGTGTCACCTCCTCAGCTACCCCCCATCAGACACAGACTTCCTACTCCTGGGAGACAGGTGTCACCTCCTCAGCTGTCCCCCCATCAGACACAGACTTCCTACTCCCGGGAGCACAAGTGTCACCTCCTCAGCTGCCCCCTCCCCAGACACAGACTTCCTACTCCCAGGAGCACAGGTGTTGCCTCCTCAGCTGTCCCCCCATCAGACACAGACTTCCTGCTCCTGGGAGCACAGGTGTCGCCTCCTCAGCTGTCCCCCTCATCAGACACAGACTTCCTACTCCCAAGAGACAGGTGTCACCTCCTCAGCTGCCCCCCCATCAGACACAGACTTCCTGCTCCTGGGAGCACAGGTGTCGCCTCCTCAGCTGCCTCCCCACCTAGACACAGACTTCCTACTCCCCCGTAACCTGTTCTTACAGTCCGTAACCTGTTCTGAAGGTCTTCCTGATTTACCAAAGGTCTGTGGTGACTTTACTGGGCTCTTATGAGGAGTAACTGTGACAGTGGGTTGTACAGAGTGAATCCAGAGGAACCACATCCTGTCCTCCCACAAGCTGCTGCTCCCCCAGTTCCATGGCTCCCTGGAAGATGGATTATAGTAGGCACTGTGGTTTCTCAGCAGGATCCAGAGTGGGCCACACCAATGCAGCTGAGTAATGAGCTCGAGTCTGCGCGTCAGGAAGCTCCTCTCTGCTCAACTGGAAGCCAGGGAGGTGCCCAGACAGGTGGCTCTCCCTGCCCTGTCTGTGAGTCTCTGGCTGTCCCGAGACACTGGGTATTGTACACTCACCTCGGAGTCCCCTTCCCAGATTCCATGCTGGAAACATACCACTGAGCCGAGCCCCGGTTATTGAGAAGGTAATCTTCAAATGCACACCTGTGAAGGGAAGGTAGGCGAGAGGTGTGCGGGAAAGAGGGGATCAGCTTCCCCGTGTGTGTGATGACGGATTTCCATCCAAAAGGAAGATGGATTGTCCACCAGGCACCGGCATCTGACACGCGGTGGTGCCTGTGCACCTGCAGCTCACCCCAGTGCAGTGCAGGTGCGAAGCTCGAGTCCAAAGAAGACCCTTCAGTCTTTCTGCTCCAATGCCACCCTGGTCCCTGTTGGAGCAAGGAGGCTGCTGAGAGGAGACGGCACGGTGGACGCACATGTGACCTTTGTTTACACACTGGATGGCGTCAGACCTTTCAGTGCTGGGACATTTCAAGTGGTTTTGTGGGTCATTTGTGTGGCTGGTGTGCTTCTCCTGTGCATAAGACCCCAGCATAAGTGTGAGGAGGAATGTTTGTTTGTGAGCTGGGTCTGAACGTCTGACTTCAAGGAGAGAGGCCACTCTGGTCTAACAGAATCAGGTGGAATTCTGCATTTCTTTGCCTGCCTTGTGTGTGCATTCACAAAGGTGCCCTCAAGGGCAGAGAGGTCCGTCCACTCCCACCAGTGTAGACAGACCTCCTTCCCTCTGCCAAGGGGCAGCGTGTATGACCTTGTCCTAGATGGCCTTCCTGGACACCTCTCCAGCTTCACACACACCCGCCCACTCCCCTCTGCTGCTGCTGTCTCTCCCCTTCCTTTAAGCCCCCGTTGCACCGTGCTCCTGGTCTCTGTTCCTGTTACCATCTGCTCCTGTTAGTGGTGCGTGTCTCTGAGCCACGTTGATAGCAATAAAATTAGCAGGCTGAGCCCTTCCTGTGCTGAGGTGCCAACAGCCCCACGTACCTGACTCTCCCCTCAGGGTGGCAGATCTTGGCGCCAGCAATGGAGACCCAGAGAGTGCAGGGATGGGTCAGAAACACTCCCCTCAGTGTGGAGTAGGGCTCAGACAGAGAGAAAGGTGTGAACAAGGAGGTGCTGAGCACTGGGAAGTTAATAAAACACCCTTGCTGGGCAGGGTGGGGGCCAACTTGGAGCTAAGGTCAGAGGGGTGGGAATGAGGCACTGAACCTCGATAGGGTTCTAGTCGAAAGCACTCCAGGGGCTGAGGACGGGAGAAAACAAAGCATAGGGAAGTGACCAGACCACTCAGCGGGAAGGGAGGGTGGAGGAAGGGACGGGGGTGTCCAGGTGACCCAGACCGTCTGCCACTGCCTTTGGGCACAGCCACATTTACACCTGATCCGTCAGACGCCAGAGCTCGGCCATCTTCCAGCCTCTTCCTCCCGGTGCTCAGACAGGAGCCGCCCACTGTCTCTCCCAAGAAGCGCAGCACCGGAGCTCCGTCAGCCCCACCTCCTCCCGTTTGTGGACAGATTTAGGGCACAGCCCGCGGGGTCTCCTGGCAGGGGCTGGAGCTTTGACACATGCAGTCCAGGTGCTCACAGGTGCAGGAGGCGGCAGGCAGGGGTGTGGTTAATGTCGCAAGTGGTTGAGTGGGGAGGAGTCAGTATGACCTACGCGGAGCTGGGGCACTGAGACTAAGCCACTCTGCACTGCCAGGTGCCACTGTCACAGCCATGAAGTTTCCAGGAAGTCGCTTCTGAAGGAAAAGCTATTTTGAAAACTGGGGAATTTGTGGCCCATGAATCTGAAGACTGAGCTAAGAACCTGAATGGTCATGGGTGGGGGGCGGGGGGGGGCAGGTCACGCCAAGTGAGGCCCCACTGTCCTTCCACACAGGCAGTTTGCTCCGCTTCCCAGAACTGCACGATGAACCCGAGTCACCCCAGTTGTCCCCAGCTACCTCAGCTGTCCCAGCCATGGGTAGGTACCACAAAAATTAGAGGCAAAGGTGAGGCCCCCATGTTCTCTAGAGGTTCTATTTTCCTGAGACTTTTCAAAAATGAGATGCGCCTTGCCGCTCCCAACTGCAGGAAGACTGCGTGTCACACAGCTCTTAGATTCTAGTTATGAGAGAAGCATCTGGGTTTTCTGAGACCTGTCAGCACGCAGGGAATAAACCCACAGGGATGTCTGTCTACGGCCACCCTGGAGATGCTGGCTGGAAATGAGAACAGCAGCATGCCCGCCAGGAATTTCAACAAATCAACACAGGACGGTCCCAGAGAAGATGCTTCCAAGATCTAAACCCTAGGATCTCCTTTAAATGAGAAAAGCCCCACTTTGTACATAAAAAAGGTATAAGAGAATATGAGCACGACTAAGCTAACATCAGCAATGGAGACGTGCAGGTGGCTATTTTCTCTTCTTTTAAAAAACAGTCTGTGCACAGTGAAATTCAACACTGTGCTGTCCAAATAATCCATGATGGGGGTGTAAACTCGTACATATGAAAACAGAAGCTTACGGAGCACATGGAGGGGTGAAATTCCATCCACCCCTGTCCCAGGGCAGGGCTCCCGTGTGCTCTGGAGGGCCGGGGCACAGCTGGCTCAGCCCTGCATGGGACCCTGCCTGCTCTACCCACAGCTATTCCACAGGACAGGGGGTCTGGGGCTTCTCTGGCTGCAGTTCAAGTTTTGGCAACAAGACCTCCAAATCCTTTTGCAGACCGCTGAATTCAGTTCGGGGGACTATTGCCCAGACATCTTGCCCTCCCTGGCTGTAGGTCCAGCAGGTGGCTAGCACTGGGCCACCAGCCCCCTCCCTGTCTAGAGCCAGTCACAGCGGAGCAGGGAAAGGGTAGGAGCGACAGAGCACAAGCCCCCAGCAGGGACTCCCAGACAGGGCTGCTTGCTAGTGTCTGTCCTTCATAGGTTCAACCAGAGCCAAGGATGCTGTTTACCAGCAAAAACGCCCACAGGGCACTTCTGCCTCTCTGTGTGGCGGGAGGCTCAGTGTAGAGCCCAACAGTGTAGAGCCCTTTGCACCCTTCAACCAGCTTTCCCAAAGGGTAACCTCTTACCCAGACGTAGCACAACATCAAAACCACGTCATTGACATTAGTGCAATACTTTTAACTATGTCATAGCTTTTATTGCATTCAGTTGTCACCAGTTATCACCACACTGACTGGCTTTTTAGTCCTTGCCATGACCCTATAATGGAAACAGGTTCCTTTGACTTGTCACAACTTATGCATGAAGAGTACAAGGAGGCCCGTCCAGCAGGGTGAGGGCAGGATGCGTCCTACAAGTAGCTCACACCCAGCTCCACTTCAGGGAGGATTTTCACACTCCACCCTCCCTGCTATTCTGAAGATACTGGCTATGTGTCTTTTTGCTTTCCAAATACAAACAGCTTGTAGTCCCCCCCACCACCAAAAAAAACCTCTTCTGAATATTGCCTAAGGTTGGGACAATGGAAGGCCAGGCTGATAGGTGCTCCAACCCCCTGTGGGACCAAGCAACATGGCCATGTCATATCTGTATCAGCACACGGACAAAGTGACGTGTGCTGAGATGTGCTTCTCACACTGCCGTATGCTCTCCACCCACGTGGGAAGGTGTCAGAGTGCAGACTCTAATTCTGTGGTCTGGGGCCCGAGCCTCAGCATTTCCAGCAAACTCCCATACAATGCTGATGTTACTGGCTCAGGGATCACACTTTGAGCACCAAGGACCCAGATCACAGGATCGTAGCTACTGCAGCTGGCCTCTCTACCAAAATGTAGTCCAGGAGAGGTGACGATATCAAACTCAGTAAAGAACTAAAAAAATTCATTTGCCATCCAATGGATCTAAGGAAGTATTAATAAAGAAACTAAGCTCCTCATATAACCATGGGCAGGTTACTTCACCTTTCTGTGTCTTAGTGTTCTCATCCATAAAATGAGAACAATAGTGTTTGCCTCACACCATAATTATGAGGTTTAAATGATACAGTATGTGTAATCTCTGAGCAGACTGTCAGAATAAGCCCGCTATAAATTCCAGATGATAGATGACAGTTCATGACAAAGATTATGGCGCTGTTGGTAGTGGTGATGATGGTGGTGATGACGGTCATGATTTATTAATGATGTGATGATGATGTTGTAATGATGATAGTGATGAAGATGATGATGGTGATGGTGATGATGGTGATGATGGTGGTGATGAGGGTGATGGTGATGATGGTGGTGATGAGGGTGATGGTGATGATGGTGGTGATGAGGGTGATGAGTGTGATGGTGATGATGAGGGTGATGGTGATGATGGTGGTGATGAGGGTGATGAGGGTGATGGTGATGATGGTGGTGATGAGGGTGATGAGGGTGATGGTGATGATGGTGATGATGGTGGTGATGAGTGTGATGATGATGATGAGTGTGATGGTGATTATGGTGGTGATGAGGGTGATGGTGATGATGATGGTGATGAGGGTGATGGTGATGATGGTGGTGATGCAGGTGATGATGAGTGTGATGGTGATGATGGTGGTGATGAGGGTGATGGTGATGAGGGTGGTGATGAGGGTGATGATGATGATGAGTGTGATGGTGATGAGGGTGATGATGGTGATGATGATAGTGGTGGGGATGATGATGGTGATGAGGGTGGTGATGGTGTTGATGGTTTGGCAGTGGTGATGTTGGTGGTGAGAGGTAATTATGATGATGGTGGTGGTGATGGTGATTGATAATGATGATGGTGATGATGTTAATGTTGATGAGGATAGTTAATGGTGATGACCATGAAGATGATGGTGATGATGATGATGACAGTTATGATGAGGGTGATCATAGTAGCAGCTATGATGGTGGGGAGGGTGAGGTTGGTTATGATCACGATAACAGCCATGATTTTGTACATATTTAGTCAAAAAATGTTGTGACCCTAGAGAAGTGAGTAGACAATGGGTGGACTGGCCTAGAAGGTAATATACAGCACACCAGGCAAAGAAAGTGAACAAAGTAATCACTCAAAGCAGAGAGGGGGGCATCTGCAGGGTGTAGATGTGTAATAGGCCGATGATTTGTGGTCCTCTTGACACTTCTAATTCTGGAGGAGATACTGGCCCATCACCCTTGGCTGGTTGGTGGGACATGATGAAAGCTAGAATTGGTGTCCTTGCTGTAGACACCACTCAAAAAAGCTGCAGCCAGAGCCTCAGAAGAGGACACAAGAAGCCTGTGACTCCCCCAGACCTGTGGGTGGGATTTTCTGGTTTAGCCCCTTGAATACATTTCTCAGAGTTGATTTATTGAAGGTTATTTGATCTTCATTGTCACAGCAGCCACCTCACATTTGACCCTGAAGAAATGATCTTCCAAGCATCAAATAACATATATGGGGCTTTAAAACAAATTCTGTTCCTCTTCATTTTAACCAAGTAAACTAGTGAATTCAAAAAATAATGTACTTCTTTTATGGAAAAGAAAACTGAAGAGATTGTACAAAATTACTATAAGGCTAAAAAACAAAACTACTTCTCTCCCAAGGCATTGTAAAAAGATGGCTTTAATACGTGTTGCAACTATCCATCACATTGATGACAGAATAGTCCTCAGAACACAAGTAGCAGTGTCTGGAGAGAGGAAAAAAGTGGAATAAGGTCTATCCGTAGGGAAACTACTAGATTAAAACTAGAATGCTTTCTTCTATGGAGGAACATATGCAATTTAAAAGCAAAGAACAACATCTACTAACACGAATAGATCTAGAAACATCACACAGAGCAAAGAGAGGGAGATTTTCAGATTGGTACCAATCGACTGAACTTATCATTTTCCATAGGGACACATATTTGTATAAAACGTACTTTTAAAGCTAGAAAAACACAGAGATTGTAGTTTTACTTGGAAGTCTCTGTCTTCTGGGAGAACTTACTCATCTCTTACTTATGCAATTAACTTTTTAGATACCAAACTTGAGAACTGAGAGAAATATGTAGAAAACAGTCCTCCTCTGTACCTGGCTTCCTCCTCCTGTGTGGGAAGCAGCCATCTTGCCAATTGAATCCCCATGTGGCTATGTCTGTGAGAGGACCAGGCCCCATGGGAGACAAGATTGCTGAGGAGCTGCCCTCGGTGGAAGAGGGGAAAGGGTGGAGAATCTCACAGTGCTTCCTGTCCCACACAGAGCCCACTGGTCTCTTGGTTCCCCTCCCAACTCTAAGGGAAGCTCTGTAATTCTCAGATCGCCAAGGCCTTTGTAGGCAGAAGCATTGCCTAAAATCTCCAAGACTCTCTGCAGACACACATCTGCATTTTGAGGAATGGTGTGTGTTAAGAATGGAATTGTGTCCCTGATCCCCAATCTGTATTTGGAGACAGGGCCTTTAAGAAATGTTAAAGATTGGGCAGCGCCTGTGGCTCAAAAGGGTAGGGTTCCAGCTCCATCTGCCAGAGGTGGCAGGTTTAAACCCAGCCCCGGCCAAAAAAAAAAAAAAAGAAAAAACAGTTAAAGGTTAAATGAGGAAATCCCATGTGGTGGTCTCACAAGAAGAGGGAGACACGGGGACACCTGTGCTATGAGTGAGCCACAGGAGAGCAGCGTCAGGAGACCCCAAACCTGCACTTGTCTTCGAGGGCTGCTGTGACTCAGTGCAACAGATGGGGTGGTTTGTATAACAGAAACTGCCTGTCTTACAGCTCTGAAGGCCAGAAATCAGAGATCAAGGTGTGGGCAGGGTAGATTCCTTCCCACATCTGTGGGGTACACCTGATCCAGCCTCACCCACTTTGGGGGCTGTGCTGCCAATCACCAACACCCCCTGGCCTAGAGCATCTGCCTGCATCTTCCCACGGCTCCTCCCCGTGTGGGCCTCTGTGTGCAGCTCCCCCTCCCTTATAAGGACATCAGTCACACTGAAATATGACCTCATCTTAACTAGTTACATCTGCAACAACCCTGTTCCCAAATGAGATCACATTCTGAGCTGCTGGGGACAGGGCGTGTACATATGAATTTGCAGGGCGGGGAGACTACATAATTCAACATATAACAGATGGCCTTTCAAAACTAGGAAGTTCACAAAAATATGATCTTCATTAAAACATGCCTCATTCACCCCAATGAAATCAATATCTTGCACCAAAAAACAGCTCAGCAAATATCCATTAAATAAAATAAACTCCAATCACATGTAAAAATGTCAGCCACCATACAGTAATGTATTACATATACACTGAGCTCTCGTGGAGCCCTTCAGAGTCAGGTGCTAAGAATGTAATGAAGACCAAGACCCCCAGATCTTTAGCAAATGAAGAAAATGATCGTCAAATAAGTGTATCCAGCAAAACATTATCAACAGCCTGGCACCGAAAATTCAGTAAGTTGCATCTTGGATTGGAAACCCCAAATATTTTTGAAATTTTAATTCTCTAATGATCTAATGGAATTCCTAAGGTTTGGGTTTTTTTCTGGGGTGGGGCCCTAACAAACTATTCCTAATTTTCATTGTGAAAAATAAAGAGCAAAAACAGAAAATGTCGGAAAACAGAAGTAATAAAAGTGTCTTATCAGGTGCATTTCAGTGTTGTGTAAAATCTGTGGCAAAGTGTTTGAAGGGGGAAAGAGTTCTGGGCACGGTGAGGGTGGTGTTTGCACAGTGTGAAGGTTCACGGCGCTGAACTGCACACTTACACAGTGTTGAGGTGGGAAATATTGTGTTATGTGTAACGTATCACGATATGTAAAAGTGGCAACAAAATTATAAAATAGAGTCCTGACACAAGAACATATTCCCGCCTAGGAGAAGAATTAAATACCGTCTGTGGTTTTGCTGTCATGTTAATGGAGTGAGGAATCATTACGTACGTGGGGATGGGATTCCTCAAGCATTTGAGAAAAAAGAAAATTATTTAAATCTGACTTCTTATTTCAAATAAATTCAGATGCATCAAAACTTACATGTGAGAAAGGGCTATCAAAGTGATCGAAGAAATTTAGTGGCATGGTATACAGTATTGTTGAGAAGGGAAATTGTTCTAAGCATGACACCAGAAATACTGAAACAAAATATTGATAGATTTAACAAAATAAAAATAAAATCTGGCATCATGCACACAAAACTATTCGGTGTAGCAGTTAAATTGGAAATATATCTGCATGGCCCGTGACACAGAATCGACACTCCCAGCCTTCAAATACCCTGGCATAGGCTGTCCAGGGGGGAAATGAGAGATGAGGGGAGACATTTTATACAAGAGGAAATAAATTTAACCTGTCAATCAGAATCAATTAAGGAAATGTAACTTCAAATAAAGGGAGGAAACTATTCACTCATCAGATTGGAAAAATCAAAATGAACAAAAACAACAGGCAACATTCCTTGAATGTGGTTTTGTAATATGTTATCGAATTTGAAAACATGCCTTTATTGGGACACGGTAGTTACGCTGTCGTCATGGATAGGTACGAAAAGATACGAAGGTCAAGAGCAAAGTATGGAAACAATTCAAAGGAACATACGGCACTTCCATCCAAAGCTTTCAAAGTCCCTGAAGCATTTGCCAGAACATTCCCTTTTCTGCATGTAGCTCATCTCCACGAACACCTGCCCGCCCTCAGCCGTCTGCAGAGACAGCCGACGGGTTCTGTGCTTCCTTTGGAAGTGATTTCCATTGGGACTGCAGAGTCTCCAGAGCTCCTCTGCCCACACTCACCCTGTCCTATCACACTCTTACATCTGATTTCCGTGAAACTGCCCTAAATGATACACTGTGCCACTACTCAGGATCCTCAGGGTGACCTTCTGGTTGGGGGTGTCATTGTCCTGCCCTGTTCTCCTGCTCTCCGTTTCATGTGCTCCCACTCAGCTCTCATTACTCATGCCTTCTGCTCGCCTTGGGCTTAAGTTGCTCTTCTAGTTTCTTAAGGTACAAGGTTAGGCTACTGCTCACAGATCTGTTCTTAAAAAAAAAAAAATCGTAGGTGTTTACAGCTCAAATCTTGTTTTAAGCATTGCTTTAGCAAAATCCTGTAGCTTTGGCATGCTACGTTTGTGTTTTATTTATTTGAAAGTATCTTCTAATTTTTCTTGCAATTTATCTATTGATCATATAAAAGCATATAGTTAAATTTCCACATATTGGTAATTTCCCAAATTTCCTTTATTCCTCAGAGGACCTACACTGACCCCAGTTCTTTTGAGTTTACTAAACTTTGTGTTGTAGACTAGCACATAGTTGACCCTGCAAGAGATTCTTATAAAGGACGCCGGTAGGTCTAGTTGATTTACACCCATGGTCAAGTTCTCTGCCAACTCAGCCTGCCCACGACGGCCAGTAGGGTGTGAAAGTCCCAACCGCCATTGAAATGTCTGTTTCTTACTTCAGTTCTGTCCATCCCTTATGTTTTGGGGACTCTGTGAGTAGGCAAACCTGTCTTTATAACTATTACGTCTTTCCGGTAGAGTGACCCTTGTGTGATTATAAAAATGTACCTTCTTACCTTCAGTAACATTTTTTTTCCTTGATATTAGCATAGCCATTTTCACCCTTTTGGGGAATCACTATTTAAATATTATATACTTGCCATCCTTTGATAATACTTTGAACTTTTAAATTTTTAATTTCTTCAAGTCTAAGGCATCTCTGTTTTATCTCAGGATATCACAGGGGCACACACGTTTTGGTGACATGATTCACTTTCTAAGTGTGCCCTTCACCCAGAGCGTGTGCGTGGTACCAGGTCGGCGTGAACTGACCCAGCCCCTGCTCTCGGGGACAGCATGCACTAAATTGTATTTCTCACCCACTCCAGCCATTCTGCCTTTTTATCGGGGTTAGAGGGTTTAATTCATTTGTATGTTAAAATAGGACAGCAAATCTGAGAGAAGGATGGACCCCACTTCAGATGTAATTAATTAATAAAAATTTATTAGGAATTTAAGATACCTGCAGGTATACCTACAGGGGGCTTATACCATGGAGGCATGCAGCCTCGAATAGCAGGGGGGAAAGCCTTTTTATACCATTATTCTGTATAGTCACGCATGCTCAGCAAGCTAGCACAGTACAGAAGCCAATCACAGTAGTTACACAATTCAATACAGCTCAGGGGTCACAAGGTAAGGGTACATCATAAGGGCTTGCCCAATTCAGGGTGGGGGTACATATACACTACAAGTACATTACTTCATGATCATAAGATGAGGGTCACATAGTTCAGGGGTACACACAAGCGTTGGGTGAATTTCCGAGAACAACGTGGGCCCGTTTCATCTGGGCTTTATTTGGAATCCACCCCTCCCTTTGCTCAACCCCTCCTTGCCTACTTCCTTAACCTCAGGCTGCTTCTTTCCCCTTAAGGGGGCTGGGACTCCAAGGCTTAGGAGAGGTTTCCTTTTCAAGGGTAGGGGGCTTTGTTCCCCATTGGTCTTAGGGAGGGGGTCAAGGGCTGGGGGCTTGGTTGTTACAATGTAAAGTCATTGTTGGCAGAGTTTACACCTGCCGGTTCCTGATTTGTCTTCTGTTTGTCCTACGGCTTTTCCACTCTGTCCTTGCCTCAGCAGCGCCTTCTTCACACCAGTAGGTGTTTCCTAGCAGAGTATTTTGATTCCCTCATTGTTTTATCAACCACATTTTTCGAGTTATGTTCTTGGTAGTTTCCTTGGGGGTTATAATTAGATCTTAGCTTAGCGCACAGCCTAGTTTGTATAATGCCAAGTTCATTTCAACCGTGCACAGAAACTCCGTCCCAACATGACTTTCCACTCACTCCCGCTCACTGCTGCTGTCATACCAATTACATCTGACAGCAGGAGAAAAGATCTGAACATCCGTCTGTACTGTGTGCAGATCGGCCTGCCCGGTCACCTGTGCTGGGCTCTTTCTCTCACCCCAGGGTCTCCAGTTACTGACCAGGACCCTTTCCCTTTACCCCAAAGAACCACCATGAGTATTTTTTTTCCTAAAGTTTTATTTTGTCTTTAATTGGCACATAACCATTGAATCTATTTACAGGGCACAGGTGTTGTTGGCTGTGTATACGCTGCGTAATGATCAGATTATTTCTCTGTGGTGACTCAACACTCAGGCCTCCCTCTGGCTATTTTGAAATGCATATCACATTCCTGTTAACCTTCACCACCCTGCTGTGGACCAGAGCCCCAGGACACATTCCTCCTGAACAACTGTAGCTTTGCACCTGTCCATCGATCAGTCTCTCCAAATCAGCCCTCCCTGCATCCCTCCGCAGGGCCTGGTGACCACGATTCTACCCTCTGCATCTGTGAGACTGGCATTTGAGGATTCGCTGTGTGAGTGAGATCAGGAGGGCCTGTCGCCTTGCTTGCCCTCTGGTTCATCCACGTCTATAAATGCCGTACTTTCTTCATTCATTCACCTGTTGGTGGACGCTCAGGTTGATTCCGTGTCTTGGCTACTCAAGCAGTGTTGCCACAGGCGTGCAGACGTCTCTGGGACATACCTACTTCATCTCCTCTGGATATATCCCCAGCAGTGGGATTGCTAGACCATGTGTCAGTTCTATTCTTAAATTCCTGAGGAGGAATCTCCATATTGTTCTAACATCCTAATTTACATTCCCACCAGCAGTGTATAAAAGTTCCCCTTCCTCGTATGGTCACCGGAACTTGTTATTTTTGATAATAGCCTTGTTGATAATAGCCACCCTAACTGGGGGAGTGGCATTCCCCTGGGGTTTCAATTTGTATTTCCCGGATGATCAGGTTATGAAGAGCTTTATTTCATATGCTTATGGTTCATTTGTATGTCTTCTTTTAAGAAATTTCTGTTGAGGTCTTTCGCCCATTCCTGAATCAGATTACTCTTGTTGCTGTGACTATTTTGCTGTCAGGCTGCCTTAAGTCTCCACACGTTCTGGATGTTAACTCCCCCTCAGTAGATACACAGTTTGCAACTATTTTCTCCCATTGTCCGTGTGCCCTGTCATGGTGTCCACTGCAGGGCAGAAGCTCTTTGGTTTGTTTTAATCCTATCTGTCTACTTCTACTTTTGTTGTCTATGTTTTTTGAGGTCTTACCCACCCCCCCCCAAGAAAATCCTTTGCTCAGACCAATGTCTGGAAGTATTTCTTCAATATTTTCTTTTAGAAGTTTCATAGTTTCAGGTCCTTTTTATTATTATTAAATCATAGCTGTGTACATTAATGCAATCATGGGTTACAGTGTGGTGTTTTTATATACAATTTGAAATATTTTTATCAAACTGGTTAACATAGCCTTCATGCCATTTTCTTAGTTATTGTGTTAAGACGTTTATATTCTACTTTTAGAAAGACTCGCTTATACCCTTGTAAGATAAACCATAGAGATGATCCCTCCAATCACCCTCCCTACCCCCATCCACCCCCTCTCCTCCTCTCCCCCTCCCCCTCCCCATATTCTTAGGCTATAATAGTGCTGTTTACACTGGATACTTCTTAGCAAAATATCTCAAGAATGGAAGAAAAAGTATCCAGTGTACATAGTTTCAGGTCTTACATTTAAGTCTTTAAATCATTGTGGTTGATTTTTGTGAATCCTAGGAGACGGGTTTGGTTTTACTTTGCATGACTATGACTGAGCACTTCAAAGCCTTTCCCCAGACCTTCCCTTTAAGTTTCTGGCCAGGCGCAGTGTCTGTATCAGTTGGTATTACAAGCTCAAGTGACCGCCCTGCTGGACGCTGCAGACACCTGGAGATGGGCTCGATGCCTGGCCACATTGCTACAAAGCTCTGAGAAGGGCCTCCTCCCAGCTAGAGGTGAGACAGGCCCAATAATGTCAAGCATCTGTGGATGGGATTTTGAGAAGATCCTCAAATCCAATATTTTCCTTAGAGGGGTGCAAAGCTGCTATTTCCTAAGGACAGTGCAGCTGGGAAGCCCACGGTTCACAGGACTGCTGGGGACAGGTAGAGGGGATGAAGGTGGGTCAGTTGAAAAGCCACCGACCTGGACACTCCAGCTGCAGGTCAGCAGGTCTGCTGAGTGAATGCTTCTCAGGTTATCGCGATCCTTTGGTAAATCTAAGAGTCCTGAAAAAGTTGATTTTGAAACATGTTGCAGTATTTTCGTGGCTTTTGTGGGAGAGATATTGACATATTTTATTGGTCTACTGCTTCAGAAGTCCTGCCCCCACGCAGGCCGTCTTGCTGACATGGGTTTCCCTAGAAGACACAGTGGAAAGAGAGAGAACTCACCCTCTGTCCACACACACTCCTGAGGGATGGCCCTGTGCAGACACAGGAAGAGGCAGCTGCTTATGGGGCTAGAAGGAAATTCATACCAGGAACTGAGCGGGGCAGCACCTTGGTCTGGACTTCCAGCCCCCAAAACTGTGAAAGGCAAATTTCCATGGTTAAGTCGCCCAGTCTACCATAGTTTGTTACAGGAATCCCAGCCCACTGAGACCCCAGGTGATAGCTGGGTCTGGTCTATTGTTTCGTGTGAAATGACCCAAGGGTCATAGTGAGCACATGGATTGCCACGGTTTCACATAAAGAAATTGTGTGATAACATTGACGTTTTGGTTTAAAAAATTGCACCCCACATGACCAAAGATCCTCACTCCTATTTACCTTATAGATATGAAAACATTGTAAAAAATTAAAAACACACGAGACATTTATTAAAGGATTATTTATAGTGATCAAATAATTGGAAACAATTTAAATAAAACAATGGTTTAAAATATACCATGGGACATTCACATGGCTATTAAAATAAAGGCCTGTCCCACGATTCTCAGGTTGGAGAACAGCCGCTCACAGACATGTTGACGTGAAGAGCAGGCTGCAGACACGAGGAAAGTGTGGTTAGTAAGAGCCCCGCCATGGGCACTTGCTGTGTCTGAAGGCGTCTTCACCGAGAATGGCCCTCAGGGTACCTACAGCAGTGGCTGCTACCCAGAAATGGTAAGAGGTACGGCACCTGAAAACACTCCGGGAAACTGGAGAAATTCGCACGGGACCTTAGAGGAAACGTGTGATATGAGACTCACCTATTAAACTGCCACAGACACATTAAAGAAACGAATCCTTGCATTCTCTCACTCATTTACCGGCTCACCAGACGAGTTCGGTCTGAGGACCTCTGGGTGCCCGGCAGCCCTGGACACGGTTTAGCAGAATAAAAGTGGCAGGTTCGTACTTTGTGAACCTCACATTCCAGAGAAACCCCAAAGGTCACAGACCAGAAATCAGGTAGATATATAACAACACAGGAAATTAGACTGTAATGTTTTTGCTTAGATTTTTATTATCATTTCATTTAAGAGTGGAACGATCTTAAACTAGGGAAGGCGGAACCTTATTGTCAGCGCCATGGACAATGTTGCCTGAGAAGGTTTCTGTCCCATTTCTGAACACAGGGGCGGGTGGCAGTTAAGAGGTGAGGACGGGGAGCTGCAGAAAAGCAGTGGGCAGTGGGAGGCCAGGCCCCACCTGGGCTTCACTCCTCACACCTGTGCCCTTCAAAACAGCCACCTGGCTCAGGAAGCTCAGAGACCCAGAGTGATTTAGCCACCACCACCTGGGACCTCCCTTCTTTGGATTTTAACGGGATGAGTCCTGGTCCCTGTGTTCTACAGAAAACAGGTATAAAAGCTCCAGAATTCTGCTGAGAGCCATGGAAATGTTTCCACCAAGAGAGGATCAGCCTGCAACTATTAAAAAATGTCTTGTTCACAAAACACTACAAAATAGCTCTTTATCTGAAAATTGCCATGGCAAATATCACCCCAGTGAATTAGGTGTTTGTGTGTTTTGCCAAAAAACAGTACCTTTTCTAAAAGATTGCTACCTAAATAAAAATGCTCTGGAGATCCTAATATGGAAATAAAAGGATGGTTCTGTCAACTTTGGTGTCTCTTTTAAGGAAGAAAAATGTGATGCTCTGAGCTGCTTCTCCCCCCCCATCTCTCTGCCTCCTTCCCTCTCCCCCACCCCCACCTCTCTCTCTCTCTCTCTCTCTCTGTTTCCAGCGCTGGAACTGTCAGAAAGTCCTCAAATCTAAGCAATCAGCCCAGAGAGCTCCAGGCCATGCATTCCACAGAGAGACTGTGACATATTTACATATTTTAAAGGGAATGAGCTACAAGTGTTCTCAACGGGGACATGGTGGGGGTTTTAGCATTCTAAGGCAACATCAACTATTCCTGGAAACCATTAGAGGACCTCACAATGCCCCCCTCCCATGCAAACCCCTGTGACAGGAGCATGAAAGGAAGGGGAACAGTGGCTTTGTAGAGACAGCGTGGTACGCACTGCTGACAGAGAAGGAGGTGGCAACCACAGCAGTGAGCACCTCCAAGGCTCTCACGGCAGGAGAGCTGCCAGCCTCCTGCTTCTCCAAGATGGACAGAGCCCTAGGAAGGCAGCTCCTGTGATGGGCTTTGTGTGTTAATTACACGGTTCTGGAGAAGCCGGATCAGCTTGACCTGCCACTCCCCACACAGGGCCCCCATTGCAATGGGGGGTTGTTTCTGGGTTTTAGAGGCAGATACATTCTGTGGCCATTACCCATGAAATAAAATCAAAATAATATTTCCCTTCCCTGTAGTTCCACAGAAGGAGACAGCCCTTGCAGTTTCCATGAGATGGGCTGGAAGATTTGGGAAGTGGACGCCCCTTAGCCAGTTCTCAGACACACTCACTTTCTAGGTGACGCCTGGGTGTCAACACCGGGCCACATCTCTGTGGGCATGAAGAACTGGTCTTTAAACAGTGCAACAAGTTAAATGCTGATGAGATTGAAACTGGAAGAGCCCTTTTTTTTTTTAACTTGCTAGTGTCTTTACTACTATTATTATATCCTGTGTCTAGGCTTACAGACTGAACAGCGGAGCTGGGAGGCAGTCCTGGCTCCCATAAGCCCCTTCCACAGTAAAGCATGGTCTGGATCAGGGACTCCACCTGAACCAGCTGTCATGATGCTGGCCCCACCCCCCTGCGGATGTGGGCGCCCACTGGACCCCCGCACTGTGCGAGTGTCTCTAGCCCATTCACGGGCTCTCACAAAACGCAAAGCAAGTGAGTGACCATGTGATCTCGCCTGTGCTGGAAACTGAGCTGGCGTGGACTGGGGATGGCGGCTCCTCTGTCTGCATCTGACACCAGGCACTGTTTCAGAAGTGGAGCAGAACGCCTAGCAGTCCAGGGTCCTGGCTCCCTGGAGCTGTCCGAGGTGCTGAACAGGACGCTGCTCTCAAGAGTTAAGTGAGTTTCTGCTGGCCCTAACATTGCCCTCTGGCTGCGGCTTCACAAAGCCAGCTTGATCCTGGCCAATAGCTTGGGTCCAGCTATGCCCCCCTCCCCTGCCCCAGGTCTGACCATTTCCTGGCCCCAGCTCGGTGCCATGCACAAGCCCCTTTGCCAAAGACACTGTAAACCCTCCAGGGACTATTTCCCACGATAGTTTTAACACACCTGGGCCTGCCTCAGTGCTGCGGCCACAGGCGTACACTTAACTCAATGCTGGAGCAGATGCTGGGGTGACCAGAAGCTTGGACTCTCCACCTTCTGAGTAAAGGGGAGTTAAAGCTGGGGAGCGGGGAGTTTCAGGGAAGGTGTCACCAAAGATGTGTCACTTAAACCAAACCAAAAGAGAAAGAAGGACATGAGGTGGTGATGGTGACCCAGGCAGTGAGGTGGTGACGGTGACCCAGGCAGAGCAAAAGATAATAATGAAGACTCTGCGGTGGGACGTGAGGTGGTGGGGTGTGCTCAGGACTGAGGTGACGCCACGGCAGAGGGACAACCCAGTGGGCAGGTAGGAGAGTGATGGGGAAGAGGGTCAAGGCTCACTGGGGACACGTGGTGACCAGCCAGAGAAGGGAAAATGCTCAGAGAGAATCACTTTGCCAAAGATGCTGAGATACAGGTCACAGAAGATGCCTCCGATCACTATTAACTCATATACCTACTTCAGACACTCGCTTATTTGCCTAAGTGTTAACTTTCTATCCTCCCAGAAGACTTCAATCTACAGGGGCGCAAGGGCACCGTCTCCCAGACATTTCCACACTAGAGTAGCGGTGCACACAGTCCCCCCATGTGTATTTATTGGGTGTGGAAGCCTATTTGAGGACAACCCCTTTTCTGGCATATGGGTCAGTCAGAACGGAGCATGTTGGCTAATTGACAGGGAACGTGGCAGGGTGAGGATGGAACAGATGCCCCCACATCCCACTGCTTCCCTTTCACCCCCAGTCTTCCTTGATTAGAAGAGCAGGAGAAGTTGATTTGCGGGTGTTTTTGCTCCCTCCCGGCCTCTGTGAACATCAGTTATAATCTGGTGCAGCTTCCTTCTGATTAGTACAAGGTATCTAAAACAGAGTCATTTTCCAAATAATTCACTACCTCTGGGGGCACAGCTCAGCCTGAGTGCCTGATTCTCCTTCGGTGGGACCCGCCTGCCTCTGCATGGTCACAGCGCACCACCTGCTCATAACACCTGGTGGCTGTCACGCTCACACACACGTGTCTGCATGTGACCGCATGAGCTGGGAACTTGAGGCTTTCTCCAACATCTTATAGTCATGAGTGCTGATCTACCACAGTGCTCAACACAGAATAGAGTTTAATGATAATTTGGTGAACGAGAGGAGGAATTTAGTGATTAATCACAAGCTTTGTGCCAGGCACTGCCTTCGCCTCTGGGGCTCTGGAGCTGAACAGGACCCACTGGAGTTTGCAATATGAGTCCTACATAGCCGAAGACGGTGAGGCAAAGGCAGACAGGAGCACGGGCAGGGTGACCGCCACATCACAAGAGAGGTACGGGACAGAGGCACAAGGAGAGCTCCAAAGTGTGGTGGGGACCCTGCCCCACTGTTCCCTGCTCTGCTCTCAGACTGAGATGGGGGGAGGCGAGCAGACATTCAATAGATGTTAGATGTACAGATGATCATCAAAATTCACAGGTATCAAAAGACCTACCTGGCATTTCAGCAAGGTCTATCTGAACTATTTCAAATCAAGAGCACCTTTTAAATTATATATACTATATATAATATATATATGTGTGTGTATATAAAATAGGCTTTATCTTTTTTTATTAATTGATAGCTGTATACATTAATGCAAACATGGGGTACATTGTACTGTTTTCATATACAATTTGAAATACTTCCATCAAGCTGGTTGACATAAATATTCATGTTGTTTGCTTAGTCATTGTATCAAAACATTTATATTCTAGTTCTAGAAAAGTTCACTTGTACCCTTGTTAGACAGATACATAGGTGATCTTTCCGGTCACCCTCCCACCACCCATCCGCCCTTCTCCCCTCCCCTTCCCCACCCCCTCCCCATATTCTTGGGCTAGAATTAAGTTGTATCTTTTGTTTGAGAGCTATAGATTAGTTTCATAAAAGGGCTGTGT
>CAUYQV010028044.1:0-13706 GCA_963574575.1 Galagoides demidoff | reverse complement strand
TTCTCTTGCCTCAGCCTCCCAAGTAGCTGGCACTACAGGTGCCCACCACAAAACCCGGCTATTTTTTGGTTGTAGTTGTCATTGTTGTTTGGCAGGCCCAGGCTGGGTTTGAACTCTCCAGCTCTGGTGTATGTGGCTGGCACCCTAGCATCTGAGCTACAAGCACCGAGACCATTTTTGTCATTTTTTTTTAAAGACAGAGCCTCAAGCTGTCACCCTGGGTAGAATGCTATGGCATCACAGCTCACAGCAACCTCCAACTCCTGGACTTAAGAGATTCTCTTGCCTCAGCCTCCCAAGTAGCTGGGACTACAGGTCCCTGCCACAACACCCGGCTATTTTTTATTGCCATTTGGCCAGGGCGGGTTCTAACCCGCCACCCTCGGTACCTGGGGCCCTACCCACTGAGCCACAGGTGCCGCCAAGACCAATTTTCATGGGTCAAGTAAGAAATCCTGGGGGAAAAGGACAAAACGTACCTTAAATTCACCAAAGTTGAGTAATCCAGGGAGCTGGAAGGAACCCCAATTTCCAAACTGAACTCCAGAACGGAAGAAGTTGAGGGTGAAGGTGGCAGACATGGAACAGAAGAGCTAAGGGACAGGTGACAGGAGATAAGGAGGTTCAGTAATGGCACATCCTACTCTCCCCCACCCTCTTCCCCAAAACCCACTACTCTAAACACAGATCTGCGGTATCTCGGTCAGGGTACGGGGAATCGGTAACAAGTGCAGGTGACACACCCCAACCACATATGACAGATTTAAATGAAGGGCTCTTAGACGACCTCAGAAGCAGGCTGCAATGATAGCCTGGGTACTGGAAGCCTACTGTGGATCAGACGCTGAGCCAGGAAGGAAGGAAGGGTAAAAGCAAGGGCAAGGGCACCCCAGTCTGAGGTAGCAGCCAGGCTCATGTCTTGGCCCTGTTACTTCCTGCCTTACAATGGCCTAGTCTCACGTTTTCATGTTAGCTGGTTCAAGAGAGGATAGCAGCAGTTTGATTTGGGGTTGACTGTCTGGGGGATGGGAAGGGTACTAACTTGAAAGGAGAGAAAGTCCATATTCTGGAGGTTACGGGTGCTAGGACAAAGGAATTTCCAATCAAATCAACCCTCCCAGTCTCATCAAAACTACCATGAAGTGGACTGAGTAAGAGATATCCACTTGGATTGTCAGGGTTGTGGTTGAACCTAGGACATGCTTTTCACAGAAGACCCTCCTCACCACTTTCCATGTGAGCCCTTGGTTCCAGAAGGATGACCCCTCCTCCAGGGTGAACAAGGTACCCCCAATCGGGGCCCCGAATGCTGCCGCAATTCCAGCTGCTGCCCCTGCTGACACGAAGTTTCGCTTGTCCCTGAGTTGGGGTGGGGGGGAGAAAGAGAGAGAGAGAGAGAGAGAGAGAGAGATTGGTTTATCCAAGAAGGAGCCCTCAGGCCACAGATGCCAGTTTCTCCCTTCCTCATGCAAGAACACTTTGTCTCATGACCTCTGAGCAGTCAGGGATCACATGAGGGCAGCGCCCTGGCAAGGCAGTCTCAGCAGAGCGCAGATAGTTCACCTGATACCCGAGGGCTCCCTGCATCAGGGTCCCCTCAGGTGCAGCAGTTCCTCTGCTGGGAAGGAGAGTTTCCTGACACCTGCTCACTTTGTGATCCCCGAATCTCAGCCCCCAGCTCAGCAGGCAGAGCAAAGCTTGCTGACAGTCCTTCCTTCCAGAAAACTGAGGTCAATGCATTTGCTGGTTACATGCAGAGGAGGTGAACGATGACTTGGAAGAATGTACAGACGGGAAGGTGGTCCCAACTCTGAACTAGGCCTCACGAGTCCAAGGGCCTTCCAAGCTGTGTAGGTCAATAGCCCACACAAATCCACAGGGCTAGACAGCCTTCCAAGAAGGCAGGGAGGCAGCTGACCAAGGAAATCACTCAGCAATGTAAATGCCTTCCTGGTAACACGCCTGCCTATGGCCTTTCTTAACTGGGTTTTCAATCTTGGACCATCTTCATTTGCCTAGGATGTTTCTAGGCCTTGTGCCATGACAAAATAAAAGTCATGATGCCAACTTGGTCCTGGGCTGCTTATTTCCAGAAGAATAATTCAAAACCTACCTCTTTTTTTTACACACAGGGTCTTACTCTGCTGCCTGGGCTAGAATGAAGTGGCATCATCATAGTTCACTGCAACCTCAAACTCCTGGGCTCAAGTGACTCTCCTGCCTCAGCCTTGGGGAGCTGGGATTATAGGTATGTACAACTGTGCCTGGTTAATTTTCCTAATTTTCACAGAAATGGAATCTTGCTCCTTCTCAGGCTGGTCTCTAACTCCTGGTTTCAAGTGACCTTTCTGCCTTGGCCTTCCGAAGTGCTGGGATTACAGGTGAGAGCCACCCCTCCCAGCCCCACCTCACTTTCTACCAGCTGGGTTTCGCATGCAGCCTGCCTACCAGGGGAGACTGAGCCAGGGTGGGGCAAGTACTAGGTCTGACTGGCAGTATGGGAACATTTTGTTTTTATAAAAAGAAAACCGATTCCTAACCTTTCATACCTGTCGCTTCGGAAATAGGGGAAATTAAACTGGATCTTCCGTAAGGAGATGCTCTGAAACTAAAACAAGAGAAGACAAAGTCATGGGGGCCACGAGGACCCAAGCTGCAGGCATCCACGGCACCTGGGCAGGTGTGCTGCAAGGAGGAAGGGTCTGGAACAACTCGGATAAAAAAGAAGTTAATGCTTTGGGAGAAGCTTATTTTTCCTGCCCCCAAATTTCTAGAACCTTCTGTAACTGCATTTTGTTCACAGTCAACAAGTCAGACAAAGAGGAAACAGCGCAGCTGAGGGCTGGGAGGAAGTGAAAGCTGCTAAGGAGGCCAAGTCAGCTCTGATCAGGGCATGCTGACGAGGGAAGGGGCCAGCAGCGCCAGTGCTCAGTCTGCCCCGCAATGTGTCAGGCTGATGCCCACGTCACACCCTGCCCCCTTCTGCCTTTCAGCTCACTTCTGTGAGACCTGGAACTTCAGGCTTAGCGAGACAGGGATCAAAAGATGTGCTGTGGAAGAAAGAATCTTCCCTTCTCCGCCCAGCAACTCATCAGGGCAGGAGACGGAAATGACAACACGAGACGGTTCACGGGGAATTGAGACTTGTACAACCTGCAGCCCAGGAATCTGCAACAGCCCTTGAGAATGGGAGTGATAATAACTAATCACTTAAAGTGGTCAAAAAGAAGAAAGAAGTTAAGAGTCTGGCACACAGACCACTCAACCAGCAGCTATTATGACTTTCCGTGTTTAATGGGATCGGCATGTAACTGAGCCTAAAACCATCCCAGCTGATGCTTTCCTGCCTCTTGGGACTTGACAGCATTGACAGCTCCATCAGGCCACCCTCTGTGGAGGGGCTTGTGATGGCTGTGGAAGCTCCAGGTGACCTTCATTTGTCTAGTCACTCCCCTCACCTCCACTATGTCCTGTTTCCACTCCTAGGACTCAGCTGGGCATTGTTAAAACTTGGAAGTATAAGTTATGCACTTTCCTGGGAAATAGACCAAATGGTTTCCTCTTTTTTTGAGACAAAGACTATCACCCAGGTAGAGCAGTGGCATCATTGTAGTTCACAGCAACCTCAAATGCCTGGGCTCAAATGATCCTCCTGCCTCAGCCTCCTGAGTAGTTGGGACTACAGGAGACACGGTCTTGTTCCTGCTCAGGCTTGGGTTGAATTCCTGACTTCAAGCAATTTGCCTGCCTCAGCCCCCAGAGTGCTAGGATTATAGGTGTGAGCCATGATGCCTGGCAATCACAGTTTTGTTTTTTTGAGACGGAGCCTCAAGCTATCCCCCTGGGTAGAGTGCCATGGCATCACAGCTCATAGCAACGTCCAACTCCTGGGCTCAAGCGAGTCTCCTGCCTCCGCCTCCCAAGTAGCTGGGACCACAGGCGCCCACCACAACGCCCGGCCATTTTTTTTGGTTGCAGCCATCATTGTTGTTTGGCGGACCCGGGCTGGGGATTCGAACCCGCCACCTTAGGTGTATGTGGCTGGCGCCTTAGCCGCTTGAGCCACAGGCACCGAGCCCAATCACAGTTTTCAAAGTAAGCCAAAGTGGCACCAAGTTCCGAAGTCATGTGAAGATACTTTTGTGGATTTTTCCAAATTCAACCACACAGACCTGCCCCTAGGGCTGCCCAAGAGGCCCGCTCTGAGGGACATGGCCTCACAAGCCCGGCTACCCTTACCTGAGGGAGGCCAGCTCCCACCACCGCGCCACTGTGGACCATGGGGCCTTCTTTACCCACAAAGAGCCCTGGGAACAATGAAAAAGGCAAGATCACAGGTCAGCACAGAGAGGCCTCTGGGTCAGGAGACCTTTGCTACATAAGCCTTTCTCTCAACGACTATGAAGCAGAGATGACTGCATGACTTTATAAGAGAAAGAATTAGCAAAATTTCCATCAAGTAAGTTCTGCTGAAGGTCTTACTATGAGAGAAACTACTCTACATTCTAAATCAAGGGTTAGCAGAGTATAGTCCAAGGGCAAGACCCTGCCTGTTTTTGTACAGCCCAAGCACTGAGGATTGCTGTTTAGCTCCTGTTTATAGTTCTTGCACTCCTAATCAGCTACACTAAATAGTTACATTAAGCAACTGCATAATATCTTGGATTTTGCCTCGTAGCTCCACAAAGCCTAAAACATTTACTTTCTGACCATTTACACAGAAACCTTGCTGACTTTGCTAAAAGCTAATTCCACAAACAAACCAGATGGTCATTCTACTTCAAAACAGAGTAGTGTGTGGTTCGCTCTCTCTCACTGGTCACATACTAACAGTGTCTGTGTTTTTTAAAAAAAAACAACAAACCAATCAACAAAAATAAAAGTGCAGACACTGTGTGCAGGAGAGTGGGCCCTGCAGTCCTCATCTGACTTCTACCCACAATGCTTCTGGTCTTCTTTACCCCTTGATCAACTGAAGAACAAAAGTCAGAAAGATCTTCCTCACCTCCAGCCACACTGAACAGCACTCCAAAGACCTTGCAGACCAGGGTTCGGAGACGGACAATTCCTGGAATCTTCACACCATTCAGATAGCATTTGATCTCGGGTATCCCAGAACCTGCTGCCACGGGCTAGTGGGAGACACCGGACATGCCCATCAGCTCAAAATCCAGGATTGTTCAGCGCACCCCCCAACTACCTCAGCAGAGAAAGAGGGAAAACTGTTTTTCACCAGGAGCATCAGTGACACCTGGATGGCTTGTTAAACCACAGTGGCTGGGCTCAGTGTCTCTGACTCAGTAGGCCTGGGGGCAACAGCGGGATCCGTATTTCTAGTGAGTGCCTGTGAGTCAGCATCACCCAGGAACCCTACAACAACCAGCACAGGCACCTCACCTCCAGAGACTCTCACTATCTAAGCAGGAGAGGCCCCGGTCTCAATATGGTTTTTTTTTGAGACAGAGTCTCAAACTGTTGCCCTGGGTAGAGTACCGTGGTATCACAGCTCACAACAACCTCCAACTCTTGGGCTTAAGTGATTCTCTTGCCTCAGCCTCCCAAGTAGCTGGGACTACAGGTGCCTGCCAGAATGCCCAGCTGTTTTGGGGTTGTAGTTGTTATTGTTGTTTAGCTGACCCAGGTTCAAAACCACCATCCTAGGTGTATGTGGCTGGTACCCTTGCCGATTGAGCTACGGGTGCCGCCCTGAATATTTTTTTTTTTTAATTTTCAGGAGATTCTAATGTGCCACCAAGGGTGAGGAACCATCATCGTAATCTGTGCTTTTCCTCTTTCATTTCACCAGAAACTGAAACCTCTACTTAACAAACACCTCTACATGGACCAGAGGCCACTTTCTCTGTTCTGTTTCCTATACTGCAGATGCAGAAGTGGACACAGGACTTTGGAGCACAGGACTCGAAAGCCTCATGAGGGAATAGGCAAGCCCACGCCACCTCACCTCGATTAGCACGAGAAGGCTTGCCAAGAAGACAAAGGTCAAGTTAAAGCCCAAGAGTTCCAGGAGAGAGAGGGCGAGGCAGCCCTTCTGGCTGCACTCCTCCACCGCTGCAGAAACTGGGTTAAGGAAACTGTGTTCACCAGCCACGTACTGCCATCACTTGGAGGGCTGTAGCGTCTCCTCTACATCTTGGTGGCAGCTCAGTGGAAGGCTTCTTGTCCTCCATATAAGATTTGTATAAAAACCGCCTGAACTGTCTTCCACCTGAGAAACATCTTACCAAATACTGCGAACGTTGCCAGCAGTAGCCAACACACATACCCTCACACCCCTAGCTGTACACATCTCGACGATATTCTGCATTTGCTCCCAATGTTTTTTAAAACATTAGGTACCATTTTTAAAAACCTCTGTTTTTCCCTTCTCTCCCCTGGAAACGCCACTAAGTGACTATTACGGACTCTTCCCTACATATTCCCGTATCTATACTCTTCTATCTTGCCCCTGATGTATGTTCTACACCTTCCTTTTCTCTCCACACCGAGTTTCTGAGAATGAGCCATGTTGAGACGCACAGCTCTGGTTCATTCATTTTAACTTCTGTATACAGTTATATTGTAGAACATACCACAATTTCTCCATTCTCCCATTTGGTGGTTGCAGGTTTTTGCTATCACGAAGCTGCAATGAGCTCCTCTGTATGTGTCTAAGGCCCTCATCTAGAGAAGGAATTTCTGAGTCACGGGAACATGCACTTTCCTCGTGGCCAGTTTCCCTCTTCCGAGAATGTTCACATCCTTTGCTCATTCTTCTATTGAACTGTTTGAGTTTTTTCTTACTAAGTTACAGGAACTCTTTTTATATTTTAGATACTTTTATTTTCTTTGAGACAGAGTCTCACTTTGACACCCTCAGTAGAGTGCTATGTTTTCATGGCTCAAAGTTCAAGCTCTGGGGCACAAACAATCCTTTCATCTCAGCCTCCCAAGTAGCTGGGACTACAGGTGCCCACCACAAGGTCCAGCTATTTTTAGAAATGAGGTCTCAAAAAAAAAAAAAAAAAAAAAAGAAAGAAACCAAGTCTCACTCTTCTCAGGTTGGTCTCAAACTCCTGAGCTCAGGCGATCACTTGCCTTGGCCTCCGGAGTGCTGGAATTCTGGGTGTGAGCCACTGCACCTGGCCTAATTATCTGACTATTTTTTTTTTTTTTAAGAGACAGTCTCACTTTGTCACCCTTGGTAGAGTGCCATGGTGTCATAGCTCACAGCAACCTCCAGCTCATGGGCTTAGGCGATTCTCTTGCCTCAGCTTCCTGAGTAGCTGGGACTATAGGTGCCCATTACAATGCCTGGCTATTTTTTTGTTGCAGTTTGGCTGGGGCTGGGTTCAAACCCACCACCCTCAGAATATGGGGCTGGCGCCTTATTCACTAAGCCACAGGAGCAGCCCTATTTGACTCGGTTTTTTTTTTTTTTTTGCGGTTTTTGGCTGGGGCTGGGTTTGAACCTGCCACCTCTGGCATATGGTGATGGCACCTTACTCCTTTGCCACAGGCACCGCCCCCATTTGACTCTTAAATGTATAATAATTTCCCCCAGACTGTGGACTTGCTTTTCAACTTTATTCATTATTTTATTGTTGTTTAGAGCTTTTGTGTTTGTCTTTATAAATAAAATATTCACTCTGATGCGGTCATGTTTACTGATGTTTTTCTTTAGAGTCTGTGCCTTCAGGAATTTTACTTCAGAAATCATTCCCCACTCTGGACATCATACAGTTTCTTATTTTTCTTATTTACATCTCTAATCCATCTGGAATTTATTTACAGTGTGAAGCAGGAATCTAATTTTACACTCTTCCATATGGATAATCAATGCACATTTAAGAGACAGGGTCTCACTGTATTGCCTGGGCTAGAGGTGCAGTGGTTATTAACAGGTACGATCACAGAGTCACAGGGCACTATAGGGCTTCAGAGAGCCTCCCCTCTACTTCAAATCTTATGTCTTGACATTTGGTAAGTCAAGTCCACCTGCTTGCTGTTTGAGACTGTCTTGATCACTTTGGGCCCTTTACCTTTCTATACACATTTAGAAAGAATTTGGGCTCCACGCTAAGTACTTAGTGGACTTTTGATTGGAATTATATTAAATTTATAGACTGCCTGGGGAGAACAGACATCTTTGTGGAATTTCTGTCTTACCACCCATGAATATATCTCTATTTATTAAAACCTTCGTTTTACATGGGTCGTGATCCACAGGAACTGTATTAAAGGGCCACAGCATTAGGAAGGTTGATAATCACTGTTTTATGTCTTTCAATGATAAATTAAAAACCCTCAAGCTGAATACCTCACAAGTAGCTTTTCTAACATCATGTTTACTATTAAACCCGTTTCTACACAAGGAAGAGTCTGATGTGACCGCTGCAGTCCAGGAACCAAGGAAAGGATACATGCTTGTACCACTCCAAACTTGAGCTGGGTGAAAAGTCGCACAAAATAGTCCACAAAGAGACCCACCTGTGAAGAGCAAGTGATCCATCAGCCTCACTGCCAGGGGCATCACAGGGGTGCTGCTCATGACAGCACCACATCTCCCCCAGCACGTCCGGTGGCAGGTCAGTTACCAACCAGTGACAAAGTGAGAATGAGCTTCCAGTTAGTCACTCTGACTTCTGAGGTCCCTGCTCCAGCCTGGTCCCACTGCCCGTCCAAAGAACAAAGGCAGAGGGTCCAGCAAAGTTAAGGGAAGCAAATTTAAACAAGGAGGGAAAAGGATGCAGAAAAAATGTGAGACCAAGAAAGACCATTCATGGTTAAAGAGTAACAAGTAAGGAACCACTCAACTTTTTTTTCCAGAAAAGCAGTTTCAAAAGAACTCCATAAATGTCTTCAGTGCTTCTTAGCTTAGCATACAACTTAGGATATTACTTTAAAAGACCTCACTTGCTTAAGTGCTTGTGGTTTTTATGTGCTCATAATGAATGCTCTATCTTTTACAAGTCATTATTTTGACTTATAACCATCTGATAGTCAGTGGGCACCTTGGGGAGAGAAAAACCATCCATTCCACTCTCTTAAGTGCTCGGGGCTTAAAGAACTAGAAAGACTTCTAATTTTGTGGATTCAGGATCAAAGGCTTCATGCCTTCAACTCCAGCCTTCCCTCACACCAACACCTGGGGGCTTTTTCATACTGAAGTCATAAGTGGCTGTGGAGTAAAGGACAGAGAGCTGGGGTGCCATATCATAAAGGCAGGTCTTCCCTCCTAGAAGACAAGGGTGGGAGGTGAAGTTGCTTCAGGCTGAATATCCCCTATTAGAATTGCCTATCACAGAAGTGTTTGGGATTTTTTTTGGATTTTGGAATATTTGCATTACACTTGATTAGGCTTGAACATCCCTAACCAAAAAATCCAAAGTCAGAAACCTGAATCTCCTAAGGAGCATTTCCTTTAAGGGTCATGTTGGTACTCAAAAAGCTTCAGATTCTGGAACATTTTGGATTTTCCAATTAGGGATACTCAATATGTAGTAGTATTAATAAATGGCAGTTCAAAGGACTTTGATATAAAAGTAGTAGAAAGACTAATGCAGGGGTCCTCAAACTTTTTAAACAGGGGGCCAGTTCACTGTCCCTCAGACCCTTGGAGGGCTAGACTGCAGGGCCCCGGGATGAGTTGGCTGCTAAGCAGGACAGGCAGTGGGGGCAAAAACACCTGGTGGGCTGGATAAATGTCCTAGGCGGGCCGCATGGGGCCTGCAGGCCATAGTTTGAGGACACCTGGACTAATGACTAGATGGTTCATGACTATGCCTAACATAGGGGAATTTGTGATCTGAAAGGTATGTAGCAAAACAGGCACTCTGACAATTGTTCGATAAAACAATTAAATCAACCCAAGATCCCCCCAACAATGGTATCCACCACAATGTCACCAAGGAGACCTTCTGAATGCCCTTAGTCTTACCTAGTAAGATATTCTTTACTTGTGAATTTACTACAGCAAAAATTTAATGCATGTCATGGAAATAAAAATTGTGGCTGGCCCTTGTAGCTACATTATACCACTGATGCACATATGTTTACATTTATAGGTGTAGCAAGGATAGTTCAGTACGAGGCTGGTGGCCAGTTATAGAGAAGGTTTCTGAGGACCAGACAAACGCATCATTTTTGCTGGCTGCTGATTTTCCAGTTTTTTCTTCCTCGTGTTTGACGAGGTTAAGTCAGCAGTCACAGTCCCACACCTTGTGCTACTGTGATCTCTGGCAATGTTTTCAATCTTTCCTGGTCTGTGATTCACCTGTAAACTTGCTGAGCCCAGAGAAGTCTGTCCATTCAGGCATTTCCCTCCACCCACAGCTGCCAGCTCTACCTTCTAGACTGCACGTAACATTAGCAGGGAGGAGCCCGGAACAGCATGATAAATTCCCTAAGTGATATATGTGGTGTCCCGCCCTGCTGGCTGGCACGCTATGCTAAATAAAGGGTGCTCTGCTCACAGTCTGCGCCTCCTACTTTGCTTTTCCCCAGAGTGACCTCACCATCCACCATGGATATGACCCACTATCTCACCTACCCGAGAGATAGGTATGTTATCAGGGAGTTACGGATTATGGCCCATAATCATATCGTAAAAGCTGTGACCAAACCTTTGAGTGCTTCAAGAGCAGCAGGTCTCACTTTCACTTCACAAAACAAAAGCAAAAGTAAGACTGTGCCAGGATTGATTAAATAAAAAAAAGGAAAACACGGTCTTGTTTGCCATGATGTCACACATGTTGTAATAGCAAACGCCCATTGAGATTTGCCAGGCCAGGCTTTCCCTCTGGACCCCCCAGCCCTCTGGGCCCCGCCTGCTCACCAGCCCAGTGCAGACTCCGATGGCACACACCACCAGCCACTTCACGGCCTCGAACCTGCGACCTTTCTGTTCACACAGGAAAAGAATGATTCAGTTTGCTACAGGGTCATGTTGACAGTGGGGAAGGAAGATGCCTTGACCAACTAGTTTTAGACTGATTACCCCGTGGACAGAAAGCCCAGTAAGATGATGTCTGGATCCCAGGAGCTTTAGAAAGCAAAAAAGGATGAACTCTACGGGGCTGGGCCAGGCGCGTGGACAGTGGGCACTCTGCTTGGGAGGATGAAGGTCTGCAGAATAAATGCCAATACAGGCAGACCTTGGAGATGTTCAGGTTTGGTCCCATACCCCCATAATAAAGCAAATATCACAATAAAGTGAGTTACATGCATTTTTTGGTTTCCCAGTACATATAAAATGTATGTTTACACTATCCTGTAGTCTATTAAGTGTGTAGCACTATGTGTAAAAATTAATGTACATATCTTAATTAAAAAATACTTTGTTATTAAAAATTAGCAACCCAGAGACAAGAAGTGAGCACACGCCACTGGAAAAATGGCATTTTGCTCAATGCTGGGTGGCCATTAACCCCCAACTGCCAAAAGTGCAGTATCTGCAAAGCTCGATAAAGCGAAGCGCAATACACAGGTGGGCCTGTGTCTCATGAAAAGGCAAAAAACCCCCAAGTGTTAAGGATATTTAGGAGGGCATTTAGAAAAGGAAAAAAAAAAGCTATCTTAAGACCTGTTTGGTCCCAAGAGACCAACAAGTGCAGGACTCACCTTATTATCCATGGTCTCCAAAACTTCCAGGTAAGGGTCATTGATACAGCGATCGTAATCCAAACTCTGAAAGAGGCACACGTGAGTAAAAAAGTCATATCCAGGTAGGCAGACTTCTCAAACCCTACAAAGGGACAAAATTCGGGGTTCCTGCTATGGGACCCTTGGGCAGAGCAAGCAGCTGGTTAGAGATGCATCTCAGACTGGCAGCACGAGAGTCTGTTCTATCAAAATCCCAGGTGACCCGCGTGTACTTTCAAAGTTTCAGGAGCCCTTCCTTAGGCTCATACTTGATGCTTTAGATTACATATTTTAAAACCTTCTGTTTCTGCAAAATACTTTAAAGACCTTCCGTTATCACCAGCCTTACCCAACCTAGTCCACAAGATGTGAACAAAAGCTTCAGTCAATCAGAACCAGTTCATTAGAAACCCAATTATCTTTCGGAGTCAGCGTCTATGAAAATGAGATTAGTCACAAGACAAACTAATAAGGAGACTATTTTTAAAAACAACTTCTAGTTTATGTTAGGAAGAGGAGCAGACTCAGCCCAGCTCCTAAAATTTCTGTGTCTAAAGCTGTTTTCTTTAAACCATGCCTCACAGAATACAGGTACTCTATAATTTGCAGGTATGTCACAGAAATTTAGAGAAACAATTCAAAGGAAATAATTTTATTTCTGTGTCTTCCAGATAAGGGGCAGCCTGGCCACAGAGGAAAATGGTTTTCCAGGTGCTCTCTCCTTCCTGGGACCTGCTCCTGCCACATCAACCAAACACATGTGTGATATGTGACAATTTATTCTATCTATAGGACTACCCAGAGAAGTCCAAATTCCTTTTTTTATGACTCCTGGAGTATCAACAGGTGATTGATTGAATTAATCATCATTCATCCAAATAGAAGACTATGTAGCAATAAAATAATTATATCAATATGGTTAGCTATAAAAATGTCTAAAACTATTAAGAAAAAAAGACACAATTAAAAAATAAAAATTAAGCAAGAGACAGAATAAAATGTATACTATAATCCCATTTTGATCAAACAAAATTAGAATTATCTGTCAGCATATACAATGCAAAAACACATGGGAAAACATCTGTGAGTTGGTGTTTTATTTTTTTTGTTTGCTTTTTTTTTGAGACACAGTCTCACTTTGTCACCCTCAGTAGAGTACTGTGGTGTCACAGCTCACAGCAACCTCAAACTCTTGGGCTCAAGCCATCCTCTTGCCTCAGCTGACCAAGTAGCTGGGACTACAGGCGCCTACCACAATGCCTGGCTATTTTTAGAGGTGGGGGTCTCACTCTGGCTTAGGCTGGTCTCGAACCTGTGAGCTCAAGCAATCTGCCTCAGCCTCCCAGAGTGCTGGGATTACAGGTGTGAGCCACTGCGCCTGGCCTTGAGTTGGTATTTTAGAGATGTTCATATGTGAGCATTGTTTGAAATTCTCACAGCATACAGGGTGTGCTTTTTATATTTTAAAAAATTATCTTTATTTTCTGATTAGAAAATTTAAAAAAAAAACAAAAGTGAGTAAAAATACTTCAGGTGGGAAACTAGACTCATTCATCAGTGATTACACACACACACACACACACACACACGTTGTGGGGGCCAGGAAGAAAACCTTCCCCATTCTCCCTCTGAAGGTCTGCTGAAAATGAGCTGACAGAGGCAGGATCATAGGAGAAATGGCTGACAGATTTATTTCACATGCCCAGCATAGGAGATCTGCAGAAGAATGATTACCCAATGATCCAGTGAGGTCCAAATGCTTCTATAAGGGAGCATGGGAATACAGAGGGAGATGGGAATACAGAGGTAAATAATTTTTAGGGGGCAATGGGTGCACCAGGGAGGAAGACATCATCTTGTGATCATTCTCTTTAGAAACTGAACAGGACCAGCCAGCTAACTACGGTTTGACGCAAAGTCTGTCTGGCTCTAGGTGTGGAGTTTGATTTTCAGTCTCTTCCTGTGTGAAATGAGTTTTAATCTTCTCTTATTAATTAATTAAATTTCAGGAAAGGAATCAAATTGTGTTCCTATTTGGTGGCTCTGGTTTCTAGGCAGATAAAGAA